>CATIWQ010305633.1:0-25316 GCA_949673415.1 Euphorbia schlechtendalii
AGGGTCAGATCCCTAGCGATCCCCTCGGCGCTCTTATATCCGCAGTGTCGGATCCCTAGTGATCCCCTCGGCACTCTTATGTTTTAAAATTAAAGCATCACAGCCTGCATGCGGCGACCCCTAGTGATCTCCTTGGCATTACACAGCCCGCAGGGTCAGATCCCTAGCGATCCCCTCGGTGCTCTATTGCCCGCAGGCCATGATCCCTAGTGGTCCCCTCGGCGCTCTTATGTTTTAAAATTAAAGCATCAGAGTCCACAGGGTCAGATCCCTAATGATCCCCTTGGTGCAATTATCAGGCACTATCATGTATTAAACTCGCAAGTGCACAACATGAAATCACGACCTCGACAAACAAAATGACTTCATTGGCAATATGGATGTGAACGTCACCAGCTTCGGCCCTAAAGAGCCTCAATGACCAAACGGGGGGGACTCCCAATGAAGTTCACATCCATATTGCCAATGAAGTCATTTTATTTGTCGAGGTCGTGATTTCATTCTTTGTCGACTTCATTCTTCGTGGGGTCTTCCGGTTCTTCGAGATCTTCGTGCTCCGTTGAGATTCCCGTCGAGCACCTACAAAACAAGGCTTGCCGGGGTTCCGGCGAAACCCCTCCGATGTTTAAGTCAGTTCTTAAGATGGAGGAGAGATGGGAGTTTCCTTGTGGGGAATTAAGTTACCTTTTGGAGGAAATGGGTCTCTTTTTTATAGATGGAAAAGTAATGATGACATAGTAAGTAGGCCTAGATATAGGCATAGGCTTAGGGCGGCTTAGCTAGGAGTAGGCTTAGGGTGGCCTAGCTAGGAGTAGGGTTATCTTGATATCACATTTGACTGGCGATTTGGTAAATCTTATTTGCAGTACATCTCATGGGACAAGAGGTACAAGTCACCACACCATTTTGTGTTTTTTCTGCTATATTTCTTCTCAAACTATTTTTTCGAACCAATTAATAGGCTAAACTACCTTGTTGAATGATTTATATTATGTCAAAATCTGCTGTAGGAGGGAGGCAAGGTTGGATAAAAATGGCAACACGGGTATTTCAAGCTCTAAGAATAGAAGTTAATGATGAACTTGGAACACTAGAGAAGTCTCTGAGAGCCAGTTTCGAGTGTCTCGCTCCTGGGGGAAGGCTTGCAATTATTTCATTCCACAGTTTAGAAGATAGAATAGTGAAATAAACTTTTCTTAGCATCATTGAAACAGATAAGGGAAACGGACTTGAAAAAGGTAAAAAAGACTCTAGAAAAGATGAAGATGGTGAAATGGATAGGAAAGAAGTATGGATTAAATCCATTGTACATGGCCAAAGAGGATGAATTCTCACAAAGAAAAGAAAATAAAAGAAAGAGAAAGTGCAGAGAAAGAGAAAGAAAAGAAAAGAAAGAGAAAGAGAAAGAGAAAGGAAAAGAAAAAGAGAAAGAGAGAAAGATAAAGTAAAAAAAGAAAAAAATTAAATTAAATTAAATTATGTTAAGTGTAATTTTACAAAAATGTTCATTGCCACGTTAGTAAAATTGACGGTGTTAATTGAAAGTTCTTGTTTTGATAACAGTTCGAAACCTCAGACCCTGTTTTGAGATTCGAAATACCACAAGATCCATTTTCAAAATTACCGATATCACATGGTACTTTTTTAAAGTTTATCCTAAATACTATATCATATTTTTACATTGTGAAATATTGAAAGTAATAATTTTTTAACATATATATTTATCTAAACCAGTTTAATCACGGTTATTCCATCAGCCCTTGACCCTCTACTTTTAACGGTTCAAGGGAACGAGCCTAGTTTGACAACCATGCTAATTAATATACAATGTTTGATGCCTACATAATTATTAACAAACATTTTTTTACTACGTATATTTTTTATTTGTTTTACATTTAAAAAGAAGTTAAATTTTTTATTCAGTAAAAAAAATGAAAATGAAAGGATTATAAATGAACTAAAAAAACATAAATACTTTGGAAATCAAGTAGATAGCTAAAAATGAAACATAAGTAAAAGATAATGTGGGAAACGAAAAGAAGATAAATGCTTTAAAAATATAAAGTATATAGCTAAAAATATGAAAAAAAGAGTATAATTAAAATTGGAAAACTAAAAAGAAAGTGCATGGAAATTCAACCAACAAACTTTAGGTATA
Source organism: Euphorbia schlechtendalii (assembly GCA_949673415.1). NCBI lineage: Eukaryota > Viridiplantae > Streptophyta > Magnoliopsida > Malpighiales > Euphorbiaceae > Euphorbia > Euphorbia schlechtendalii. Next base: position 2,159 of record CATIWQ010305633.1, read on the forward strand.
AAGATGTAATAAGAAAAAGACTAAGTAAAACGCCCCCACAAACTAGAACGGTTCACGGGTTACCCAATGTGTGTATGTGTGCGCGCTCGTGTGTGTATATGTGTGTGTGTGATCCGGTCAGTCGGATGACATGACACCTCAACGAGTCGTTCCTTAACAAAGGGAATGTCAGCTCATCTCCCATATTTATCCAAATGGCAAGGATCCCAGTTCTAGGTGGACTCTGTCTCTTATCACCAACTGTACATTCCAAGTATGAGTAAACCATCAGTGATAGATATTAGCTCTATCACTGATTGAGCTTGTCTAACTCCTATACGAAGACCTCCACTACACATAAGAGGTACATAATTCATACTCACTCAATTCTTATTATTCTCTACCTCATCCTTTATGTCCATGCTAACTTAAGCATCGGAGAGGCTACACTGGTCACACGGCTAGCTCCCTTTAGTCACCCCTTGTTTTGCAGATTCCGACCACCGTATATTATTTGGCTCATGAAAAACTCCAAAGTGACAAATCAGAAGCTGCCAAGATGATAAAAAGATAAGCCAGATAAGCGGTGATCGATAAACAGCTATAGCGACGATCTCACACTGACGCATGGCTAAAATGTGTCACCCCCGAATCCGGCCTATATGTACTCGCTGAAATGTACAAAGGAGCTTGCGGATCTCATCAAGTGGCAGATAATTTGATCTATTGCATAAAGCTCTTTGGATACTATTGACCATCAATGAACCCAGATGTAGAAAAATATGTTTAGGTATGCCACGGGTACCAGATACTGTTGGTTAATCAAGACAGTAATTGAACATGCATAGACAATAAGGCAAAATTTTAGAAACTTAAAATTAACTTAAGGATCTCCTAAGCATGCCATGATTGTTATAACCTAGATGCTTTTAGGGTTATAAAACATATAAAAGAAACCTAGCATCTAAAAGGTTAAAGCGTTACTAGTTGATACGTGTTTGATCTCTCTTTGGTTGCGGCGTTCCCTTTTGAGCAATTTCGATAGCACTAGTTTCCAAACTAGGAGAGCCTTTATGACTTGATTCGCACAGATCTTCACCGACCAAAACCTCGAAGAGGTAGAACCCTGTTGATTAATACCAGTTGCAAGACTACTTGTAAATCAACCTGAAAATCCGAAACAGAAGGCTCAGTTAAATTTAGATTCTTCTAAAAGAACTCTTCAAATTATTTGGAGAAACTCATGGAGGATCTCGCACAAAAAAAGAAGAGAAAGAAATCAGAAAGAAAATAAGCTTAAAGCTTTTTGGTGTGTGTGTATGAATAATGAGGCTTTGAAAGCCTATTTATAGGGGAAAATAGGGGAGTGTTAGACTACCCTTCTAACTCTACATGGGATGGGATAAACCCATCCCAGGGTTGACCCGCGCGCCACTTGAGGGAAGCCCTAGCGGGCTTCCCTCATATGCCGCAAGCCCAAGCTTGGGCCTCTCGGGGCAGCCACGCGGGCCCCACCTCAAACAACCCGTGTTCTTTTCGTGGCCCACTTGCAACGGGAAAATTCCCTTGCTCGCTTTTACTATTTTTCTCAATCTTTTCATTATTCCTTTGAATTATTAATTCGGTTAAACCAATTAATAATTCCTCTCACTAATTTCACAACTTGTATTTTTGATATAAACCCAGTCCATAGGTTCTTTACATGGTCTGATAAAGATCCAAAGTGTGTGACATCATAGGATCCCAAAGTATAAGGCCGCTAGAGGTTAACCTAAACTTGGCTTCCCGTACGGGAACCTTTAGGCTTACTGTTTCAGACTGTTGTGGAACCCGATAACTCTACGCGATCAAATGAGCTTTCTAACAAAGGCGTATGATTCCGTGATGCTTGGAACGTTATGTACCTGTGACTTTATTCGGTTCTACAGTAGTAACCAGTACAATACACTACTTCTATCAGGTTAAGTACCATCCAGTAGCAACCAGTCACCTATTTTCTCACAGGATGTAGACTGTTTCTTATGGAACCTTGGTGAAGGAAAAGTTTACTCCGTCGTAAGCTTTTGTGTAGGTTTTTATCTTACTCCCCGCTGGACTAAGCCTATTCTTGATTTCATGTTGGTTTGGAACTGTTGTTTATCCCCTCAAAATGCGATTCTTCAGTTGGTTGTTGTTTCATAGCCGTTTACCAATGACTCATATCCTGTTCCGGAGAGGTTGTAACTCTGTGGTAGACGACTGCTATCCCTTTTGTCCCGGTCAAGAAACAACTGATCGTGCTCTTATGCTTTGCACTAGAAGTCTTCTTGCTTGGTATTCGGCTCTTAGATGGCTCGGCATCAGCTCTCCCTTACCTAACATCGCTCATTCGTTTCTGCTGCAGTGACAATCGTTCTTTAAACCTGGCCGAGCTAAGGATTTTGGCACATCATTATGGTTTGTCATTGCTTGGTCGATATGGAGCTCAAGGAACAAGTTCGTGTTCGAGGGGGTTCAGCCATTAGTATATCACATTAGCATATGCTTACACTTATGTTTGTTCCATTCCAAATGTAATAGGCAATTCATTAGTATCTCGGTGTATGATCTCTTTGTAAATTTGGACTATTGCTCTCATAATATTATTGGAGCATTGATCTTATTCATAATCAAGTTCTTGGTTCTGATTTGAGATTTCCTCCTCTCGTCAGGTACTTAATTTTGCTTCTACATTAATTAGACTTCTTCTTTTTGTTTTCACCAGGACCACATTAATTAGACTTCTTCTTTTTCCATGAGTTATGGGCTGGACCTTTAAGCCATTCCACATTTAGATTAATCCCCGGTCATTAATTTGAGAGTACGTGGAAGGGTAGGATGGTTGACCCTAAGAATTAAGGTTGCTCCATGCACATCTTCAGTATTCGATCCCTGATGGATGTTTAACGATGAACTAATTCCTACCACTAAACCACACATTTAGGGTTAAATTAGACTTCTAGTTAATTATTTTTATTAATTTAATAGGAAGTGTGGCTTTCATAACTAAGAAAAAGCAGCCATAGATGGTCTTCTGCATATCCAGTTAGTTAGGTTTATAGCCAAGTTTATGTTTTAATTATAAGTATATGTTCTTGGCATCCGCCGTGCACATTAAATCTGAATTTAATTTTTAGTAAATTAAGTAATTAAAAACTACCGTACGTGAATTGTTTGTCTGTTACCTTTAACTTACAGATGTATACCAGGTATAAAATCAGTTATACCAGGTTTAATAGTTCTTGTACCAAGTTTGCATTGCTTTAATAGCATGATTTTGTTTTGTGAAAACGAGTATGGTATAGAAGTTGTTATACCTTTGTATAAGAGCGCATATACCAAGTATAAAGTTCTCATATTTTTATATTGCAAATAAAATTGAATTTTATGTCTTTTCAGAGATAAAATTAATAAAATATTCAATGTGGTCAAAATGAAAAAACTAATGGTTTATGAGATATGGTCGTTTTAAGTTAAAAAATCAAATTAATTAAGAAAGAGAAGGATGATAAATAAAATGAAAACTTAAAAAAAAGGGAAACTAAAATTCTTTTTGTACTCTTAATTAATTCATTTATATTTAAACAAGAAAAAGGAATCTGTTTTCTGTCTAGTTTAATTTGGATACAAAAAAATGAATAATTTTCAGAAGCAATAATATATATTGTGAATCGTCAATATGTTTGTATGGTCAAGAGAAAGCATAACGGATGAGGATAATTAGAATTATCTCATGGTTTCTGTTGGAGGTAGTCTACGATCTTCGACGTCCCCGGATCCTGCAAAACAAGTCTCCGGCCGGAAGTGTTTCCGGCGAAGACCCTCTGATACTTAAGTCAGTTCTTAAGATGGGGGAGAATGGGAGCTTTGTTGTATGGAGTTGAGTTACCTCATGAAGGAGATGTGTCCTCTTTTATAGCTAAAAAGTGATGATGATGGTAGCAAGTGGGCCTAGATATAGACATAGGCTTAGGGCGGCCTAGCTAGTGGTAGGCTTAGGGGTGTGGGTTTAGGTGTAGGCTTATCTTGATATCAGGAGTCTCCCCCTTTCGGTCATTGAGGCTCTTTAGGGCCGAAGCTGGTGACGTTCACATCCATATCGCCAATGAAGTCATTTTGTTTGTTGAGGTCGTGATTTCACGTTGTGCACCTGCGAGTTTAATACATGATAGTGCCTAATAACTGTGCCGAGGGGATAACTAGGGATCGCGACCTGTGGGCTGTGATGCTTTAATTTCAAAGCATAAGAGCGTCGAGGGGATCACTAGGGATCGCGACCTGCTGGCAGTAGGAGTGCCGAGGGGATCACTAGAGGTCGCGGCCTGCGGGTTGTGATGCTTTAATTTCAAAGCATAAGAGCGTCGAGGGGAGCACTACGGATTGCGGCCTACGGGCTGTGATGCTTTAATTTCAAAGCATAAGAGCACTGAGGGAACCACTAAGGGATCATGGTCTGCGGGCAGTAGGAGCGCCGGGGGGATCACTAGGGGTCGCAGCCTGCGGGCTATGATGCTTTAATTTCAAAGCATAAGAGCGTCAAGGGGATCACTAGGGATCGTGGCCTACGGGCTTAAGTGGCGGTGAATGTTTTCTTCGATCTCAGGGGAGGAATGGAGAATGTCTCGCCTTTCGCCTTGGAGGACTATCAAGGGGTGAGGAACGTCATCGAGAAGAGAGGAATGTCTCACCTTTCACCTTGGAGGTCGCCTGATGCTTGCTTCGGCCATCGAGGAGGGAGGAATGTTTCACCTTCTGTCAGGGAGATCCATCGGGAAGGGAGGAAAGTCTTGCTCCATGAGAAATTTTGTAGCTACCTCCATGATCCTGAAATTGAATTCAACTAGACGAGAAAAATCTGATTTTCCCACATTATTTTTGTAAATAATGCAAGTTGTTAGTCACAGCAGACATGTGTGTTGGAAGAATCAAGTATAAATAGAGCTTGAGTTATGCCGAATTATTGAGCAAACCAAGTTTTGATGACTTTCGGTCGCCAATTGAGAAGAGCTTATCCTATGTTGATTTGGAGACTTGAAGAGCTCCAGTTACCTTGTTTGCCTCCATTAGCTGCGCAAGGTGCTTGTATGTCAAACAATCGATAAACATTAGAAATATGAATGTGTAAGCGAAAAACACATTTGAAACTCGAGAAATGACATTAGCGAGTAATATATATCGAATTAACAATTCATGGGTCGCAAAGAAACTACAACATGTATGCGACTAAGTAGCGCAATTTATAGATAAAATATAATGGTTATTCGTTAGATCGGTTAATGGGACAATCAAATAGACACAATGTTTCCATCATTATTGGCATAAACTTGTAATAATGAAGCAAAGTAATGGTATAGAGACCAAATATAATTAATATGCATGGATTAATTTTCAAGTAGGTGATGGATATACAGATCATTTGTTTACCAAGGTCAGAAGACATGGAAATGATAAGCTAACAAGGTTAACGAAAGCAATAATGTATGCACTTGGTTGTTATGCTAATTATACTCGTGATAATCAACTTAGCAAAATCAGGTCAAGTTCAATGCGTCTGAATAAAGAATATATGGTTAAGTCAAGCATTGCAAGTCTAATTCCAAATAATTACCAACCAGACCATGTAATGAGCTGGCAATTTTATGCAAGTGTTAACTTGTGTTGTAGGGTGCTCTTTATTAAATCAAGTAAATCCAATTCGAGACTTTTATGACATTGCAGCGACATAGAAACTTTCTTGAGAAATTAATAAAGTGAGATTGTTACTTGCCTTATTAGTGACCCGAGTTGTGGAGGCCATTCAATTGATGCCGATTCCCCTCACATCGAATGCGTAGTACCGCCGAAGCTTGAATGGGTCATGCCGAATGCGTGTATATGCCGAAGCTTGAATGGGTCATGTCGAACACGTGTACATGCCGAAGCTTGATTGGGTCACGCCGAATGCTTGTACACGCCGAAGCTTGAATGGGTTACTCCTAACGCGCGAAAACACCGAAGCTTGAATGGGTCACGTCGAACACATGAACACGCCGAAGCTTGAATGGGTCACGCCGAATGCGTATACACGCCCAAGCTTCAATGGGTACCACCGAACCCACGGAAATGTCGAAGCACCAATGGACCAAGCTGAATGCGTATAAACGCCGAAGCTCATATGGGTAACGCCCAATGTGTATAAACGTCGAAGCTCAAATGGGTAACGCCGAATGCGTATAAACGTCGAAGCTCAAATGGGTAATGCCGAATGCGTATAAACGTCGAAGCTCTAATGGGTAACGCCGAATGCGTATAAACACCGAAGCTCAAATGGGTAACGCCGAATGCGTATAAACGTCAAAGCTCAAATGGGTAACACCGAATGCGTATAAACGTCGAAGCTCTAATGGGTAACGCCGAATGCGTATAAATGCCGAAGCTCTAATGGGTAACGCCAAACACGTATATATGTCGAAGCTCAAATGGGTAACACCGAATGTGTGTATACGTCGAAGCTCTAATGGGTAACTCCGAACGCGTATACACGCCGAAGCTCTAATGGGTAACGTCGAAGCTCAAATGCGGAACCATCGAAGCTTACATGGATCATGCCGAACGAGTATAAATGCCAAAGCTAAAAAGGGCCACGCCGAACATGCAGAATTGCCGGAGCTTACATGGATCATGTCGAAAGCGTATAAACGCCGAAGCTTAAATGGGTCACGCCGGACGTGCGTAACCGTCGAAGCTTGAATGGGTCACGTCGAATCGTCGAAGCTTGGATGGATGCCACCGAACACGCGGGGATGCCGAAGCTCAAATGGGTAATGTCGAATGCGTATATACGTCGAAGCTCTAATAGGTAACGCCGAATGCGTATATACGCCGAAGCTCTAATGGGTAACGCCGAACATGTATAAACTCTGAAGCTCAAATGCGGAACCGCCGAAGCTTACATGGATCACACCGAACGCGTATAAACGCCGAAGCTTAAATGGGTCATGCCGAACGTGCGTAACCATCGAAGCTTGAATGGGTCAAGCCGAAGCGCCGAAGCTTGGATGGATGCCGCCGAACACGCGGGGACGTCGAAGCTAGAATGGGTTACGCCGAAGCTTGTATGGGTACTGCCGAACAAGCGGAAATGCCGAAGCTTGAAGGGGTAACATCGAAGCTTGAATAGGTCACACCGAGCGCGCGGCTTGAAATGGGTGTCGATGAAAAAGCCAACAACGGTGCTCTTGTCTTCATTATTGGAATTGAATAATGGGATTGTGTTATCTTTTTCACTTTGATTTCTTTCCTTCAACTTCAATTCTTTAAGAAACCCTTTATTCTCTTACGTTCACGAATTTGAGTTAATTGACCCTTCTTTCTCTTCCCTTTTCTTTCTTGTTGTGCTTGAAAGCTTGGATTTGGAAAGTTCGTCAGATCTGAAATCTTTGAGAGGGGACGCTCGAGTCAGTCCACGCTTACCACACCAATTTGGTATCTGTTGGAGGTAGTCTACGATCTTCGACGTCCCGGATCTTGCAAAACAAGTCTCCGGCCAGAAGTGTTTCCGGCGAGGATTCTTCGATGCTTAAGTCAGTTCTTAAGATGGGGGAGAATGAGAGCTTTGTTGTATGGAGTTGAGTTACCTCATGAAGGAGATGTGTCCCCTTTTATAGCTAAAAAGTGATGATGATGATAACAAGTGGGCCTAGATATAAGCATAGGCTTAGGGCGGCCTATATAATAGTAGGCTTAGGTGTAGGCTTATCTTGATATCATCTCATTATCACTCATGAAACCTGCAGAGATGGTATGTTCCATTGTCTACTTAAATGTATTTTTCATATATCTTTCCTATTTTTCTCATCTTTTTATTGGTTAATTGCTCCATACAGCAAGCACAAGTGAAATATATAATAAGTATAACAATCGAAAAATATGTTTACTTATCAATATATTTAGGCTTAATGCATGATTTGTCCCTTAAAGTTGGTTTCAAAAGTCAAATAACTCCTTGAACTTTAGAAAGCACCCAGTTACCCTTTCAACTTATAAAATAGCACCAATTAAATATCATGTATCATCTTCTGATTGGTTTGACTTTTAAAATGTATCATTTTTCTCTCTCCACTAGAAATTGATACGTGACAATCAAGGGTAAATTGGTGGTTTTTTAACAAGTTGACGGGGGGGCCAAAACTGGTGCATTTTTGCAAGTTCAGGAAATAACGGAATGTTTTTTAAAATTACAGAGATCATTTAACTTTTAAAGCTAAGTTCAAAAGGTAAACTATGCATTACATCGTATATTTACCATAGTGAGATATAGCAAGCAAAGTTACTATAAGTTGGGCATATTTCTGCTTCATATTGGAAAGAGGAAGGCGGTGTATATCATATAATTTAACTAGCACAGGTTCTATATCCAGTAAACCATAAATTCTTTGTACTGTCCCCATAATTAATATATCTATATTTAGACCTGAAAAAGAAAAGTAAACTGGTTTGGATACATGAAAACTAGACTTGTTCGCGGAATGGGCTACCCGTCCGGCCCGATCAGATCAATGGGTAGGGTTTGGACATTCATTTTTTAAAAAAGCCCGGCTCAAACCCGAACCTGTCAAAGCCCGAAGATTTATGGGGCATGGCTTGGTTTTTATATAAATACCCAAACCTGGCCTGATGAATAATTTTATTTATTTATTATATGTTGATAGATTAAATTTGTAATTATTTTAAGATTTTATATTTTATCCTATTAAATTGTTATACATGATTACAACAAGTGTTACCAAATATTAAAGATTTTAAGTACACAATGCAATTATATTTAAAATTTAAACATATTTTGATTTATTTTATATTTTTTCTATTAATTTAATGAAAAGTTTATAACAAAAAAATATTCATGGGCTTGCGCAGGGCTTAGGAATGACCTTGTTAGCCCGACCCAAGCTCGGCCCGAGCCCGAAGTTCTAAAATACGGGCTTGGGTTAACGTTTTTTATAAAAAGCCCATCAAGCCCAGTCCGAACCCGACCCGGCCCGGCCCGCCCTATGAACAGGTAAAACTGCATTTCATTTTTCATGCAAAGTGAACATCAATCATATTTTAGAAAAAAGAATGGGGTGTAAATGATATAGTTTAAGTAGCACAGTAACCATATATAATAAACATAACTTAAATGATGAAAATGATGCCCTACTCGGAGAATTAAATTCAATCAACTACAGGCTTTACAACAAAACTGAGGATTTCAAAACACCGGAACAAGAACAATCAAACATCAAAATGTCCAACAAAATATGATTTGAAAATTTTAATCATAATTTTCCTCCTAGGTCTGTCTGCACATGATATGGTTTTGTATTTTATCACTTATCTAATTGGGACCAGATTTGTCTCAGCTAAAATCTGCTTGATTTAGTGCGACTTGATTCTTCAAATGAATTCATATAATGTGGTAGGTTCTGTAAGTTTCATGGATAAAAACTGCCATATAAACATAATAAAAAAATAGTTTATTAAATAAATTTTGACAATAAATATAAATTAATTGATTTGTTACCTTAACTTGATTTCGTAAATACTTGACATAATTATATATTTCATCCAACATTTCAGCCATGCTCACAGTCTGATAAGGAATAAAAAAAACACTATTACAAACAAGAAAGGTTAGTGAATTAATTAAAAAACGTATGTTGTGATTTCTATACCTTGTTGCAACCGGGAACAAGATCTTGAAAGCGATTTAGCTTTTCATGAATTTTTGCTCTTCTTGCCTATTATATAGAAAAAGAGAAATTGATGTATTAAGAACATGAACATTAGTTTTTCAAAAAAAAGAACATGAACATTATCATCAATTAAGAACTCGAATCAAATTAATTAATTAAAAAATACCCTTTCAGTTAACTTATGACGGTCAGCGGCTTGTCCTCTTCCGGCTCGAACATGAACAACTCCGTTTGCTTTCTTTCCTTTACTTAAAATCTATACAAACAAATATATATAATCAATTTCACAAAAAATAAGATTATATTTAAAGAAAGTCTTACATTTTTTGCTTCGCCTTGTGGGCATGAAGGCATAGAATGACTACATTCTGATAAATCCAAAGTTTTTCTTTTCTTGTTTTCAGTTAGAATTTCAGGAACATAACTGTTAGAGACATGAGCTGGGATTATCAAATTCTGATTATAAATGTTGGATTGAAAATTTTGTGGTAGTGTTTGATGGTCAGGGAATTGTTGGGAAACATATTGAAAATTATTAGGATTTAATAATGGAAATGGCGAAGAGTAATTATTGGATTCTGGATAGTTTGAAGAGAAATTGGCCATGGAAATTGGACTGGAGAAGGTGAATTTGCTATGCTTAAACTGAGAGAAGTAGGTACGAGATTTATAGTGTAGAAAATTAAAGAGTGCAATAATTAATTGTTAGTAAGAAGTACTCACGTGCTTGGTTGATAAACGAATAATCATGCAATTGACCCTACCAATGCATTTATTCATTGAAGAAATTATCTCTTGAACAATATGTATTTTCAATTCAGTTTCATAGGAATGGAACAAATCAAGGAAAAAGAAAATTATACTTACTCATCTATTATTGTAATACAATGTTGAAAAAAAATCAAGTATCAATCTTTAGCAAATATCTTAAAAATTCAAACTTGTGTTGTTCTTCAAATATAGTGTTTTTCTTCAAATTATGTTATTGGGGTTGTGACCAATATATTAACCTTGTGTTATGATTGAACATTGCGATCTCTAGAAATCTCAGATTCGAGTTACATTTGATATACAATGAGGTTTTTTCTTTTAATTTAATATAAACGTAAATGCTTAAATTAAAATAAAATATTAGAGCAGTTTGAGTTAAAATTAGACATTCAATCATTCTAAAGATTAATCGGTATTGTACATAGCATAATTTTTGTTTAATTAGATAGTAGGGCAATGGGCTCGGCAGTTTCATAATAAAGTAATGGAGAGTTAATTAAATCATAATGTGGAGTTATATGATCTTACTTTGTAGTAGTAAGGTTACTGTGCTTGATATATAGTACTAATTAATGCAATAACTCTCTTCATCACATTTTGTATTATTCATTATTGATAAAAAAAAATTATTTGTAGGGCCTTTTGAGTTAACATTAAGCATTCATTCCTCCTAAGAAATAATAGGTGCTATTGTTTAGACATAGCATTTAAGAAGAAGTTCTATTATTCAGTCTAACAATAAGAAGTTTTATAAATGGATTATAAATAAAATAAAAAGGAAAAAGAAGCATAACATACTTTGGAAAGCATCAATGACAAGCTTGCATCGGCGCGCGAGGCTAGCAAGAAGGCTCTGGACGACACCTCCCTGGCACTGGCTGAGAAAGGAACTTCACAAGTCTTCTCTAGCCACCCTTGCTAGCGAGAACAAAGATCTGGCCGAGGCTTTGAATGAGTCAAAGGAAAGGGAAGCCGAAGAAACCTAGAAGCTCAATGATGCCGGGGTTGAATTGTCAAAGCTTGAGCGAGTTAAGATATGCTTGCAATCGCGCTGCCGAGCTTTGAAACATCATTTCCAGAAGAAGGAGATGAGGCTAATTGAGCAGTGGAACCGCTACCTGTTGAACTTCCATGTCAACTTCCTTACCAAGGCAAAGGAGCTTTTTCTCATGGCTGACCTTGATCCTCTTGCTTTCCTGGCCGAGCCTAACCTAGATGATCCTATGCAATGGTGGTCGGAGGATGACAGACTCTTTGGCGGTGCCGAACAGACCGAGGTTGAAAACGAAGCTGAAAATGCCAAGGAGGATGAGGTCGAAGAAGAAAAGGAAGAAGAGAAGGCGACCTCTTATCACTCATGGGCGACATCTCAGCTTTCTGAGTTTGAAGATGTGGCGGATGATGCGTCGTCTCTTCCATCCCCTTACCTTATTTTTTCCTTTTTTGTAAAGAACTTTCATATATATAATATTTACCTTTGTTACTTCGGTTTTTATGCTTTGCCTTTCTGTTTTGTATGCATTAGCAATGCTCGTTCTTACATTTTGGGTCCTTAAAGGTCGCTCATTTCCATGACTTAGATGTTGTACAAGGTTTTCCCTTGAAAGGTTTTACTTGTTACCTTCTCTATATTTTTATTGTAAGGGGACCTTGTATAGGTCACTCATCTTACAAATATCCTTCTCTTAATTTAACGGGACCCTTTTATAGAGTTCGCTCATTTTAAATGTGGCTAAGTTTTTGCATGCCTTTGGCATTTTCATGAATAACCATGAAAAAATTGACACTATAAAATATATATATTATGAATGATGATGAAAAAAACAAAGATAACTTAAAGAGACAGATGATGAATATTCAATGTTAACTAAATTATAAAAAGATGACTTTAACATAAATTAATAAAAAAAATACATGCTACATGACTTCTAAACTATTCCTCGGCGTAAAACTTTTTGAAAGCCCTTGCATTCCAGGTTCGTGGTAGGACCTGGCCTTCCAAATTTTGTATTTTGTACATGTTTAGGCCGAGCTTTTGGGTGACCTTATAAGGTCCTTCCCAATCGATGCCAAATTTCTCTTGTTCGACCCTTGTCCTTGAGGCTTCAGTACTTCTCAATAAAGTTCTCCTACTTGAAAAGATTAGGGTTTGACATCTTTATTAAATGTGGAGGTTATCCTTTGTTTGTATGCTACCATCCTTTGATATGCTCGGTCACACTGACCCTCCAATTCATCTAGATTATTTCCCAACTTGCTTTCATTATTCGCTTGGCCAACATAATGGGTCACTCACTCACTAGGGGTCCTAATGTTGACCGGGACTACAGCTTCCGTTCTATATGTTAGCACGAATGATGTTTCGCTTGTTGTCATTCTTGGGATCGTTCGGTATGACCAAAGTATGTTTGGTAATTCATTCATCCAAGTTTATTTTTTGTTCAATACTCTTGTCTTTACTCTGTCAATAATGGTTGGGTTTGTCACCTCAGTCATTCCATTGCACTGCGGATAAGAGACGGAGGAGAATTGCAACTTGTTATGCAAACCTTCATGGTAAGTCTTGAACGCTTCACACTAGAAATGAGTCCCATTATCAAGGCCCAATACATAGTTTGCCCCCCCCCCAAAGTTGGCAAAAAAAGTCATGTGTCACCCCAACCTTTTATATGTGTAACTTCATACCCTAAAAATGGAAAATCTGTATAACTTAACCCCCTAAAGTTGAGTTGGCGGGTGATGTGGCATAGTTTGACTTTACAAGGAGAGTGGGTCAAATATTTTTGAAAAAAAACCAAATAAAAATTGTATAAAAAATATTTCAATAGAAAATAATTATCCATGTCTTTAATAAAATAAATTAAAATCATGTCCTTGCAACTATTCCACTTTCTTCTTCGCATCAAACTTGATTTCTCACCACTGTATCTATCTATCTAGCTTCATCTCATCATCTTCTTCGAATTCTCCATTTTACTGAGCATGCTTGGCAAAAGACTGTTATGGCTATAGATGTTGCTTATGCTCTCAAGAGGCAGGGTCACACTCTACGGATTTGGCAGTGATTTGTATTTGTCTAATATCTTATGATTGTTCTTGTTTTTCTCTATTAATATAGTGCTCTGTATTGCTGAAGATTGAATGGGTTCAAATTTGGTATTTAATCATTTAGTTATAAATGTAGTTTCAGATATGATTATGAAATGAAATTGTTAATTTTGACTTGTATATTCGTTCTAGAAATTAGACTTCGAGCTTGGGTTGTTAAAACTTTGATGCTAGGGGTGTCTTCCTCCATTTATTCTTCCCAAGAGCAAGCTCACTGCAATTTCTCTTCTCATTCAACAGTGTGAGGAGGATGCAAATTTAGGGATTAGGTGAGTTAATACTGAAGAAACCCAGGAGATAAATGATTTTAAAATTAAAAGAAAATTTAATTTTTTTAAATGACAGGTGCTAAAGTTTAATTTGCCTAACTTGTCAAAGTTTGACACGTTTTACGAGTGTAAGTTATACAGTTTTGCTAATTTTGGGTGCAAAGTTACACATACGAAAAGTTGGGGTGGCACGTGACTTTTCTTGCAAACTTGAGGGGGCAAACTATGTATTAGGCCCATTATCAATAATAATCATGTGTGGAATTTTGTACCTGGTGATGATATTCTTGTTAAAGAATTGAATCACCTGGTTTGATGAAATCATTGATATTGGTTCAGCCTCGACCCATTTGAGAAGTGATCTACATTCACAATTATCCATTTCTTTTGATACTAGGCGACCAGGATGGGTCCCACAATATCTACTCCCCAAGTTGAGAAAGGCCATGCCACTTTTATTATTGTCATTTCTATGGGCGGAGCCTTGATGTTGCGAGCATAGGCATGACATACCTGATACTTTTGGACCATCTCTTTTGCATCTAGCTCCATTGCAGGTTAGTAAAAACCCTAGCCTTTCTACAATGGAATCCTTCTTCTCATGTCTACCATAAATTCCTTCATGTATTTCTCTCAGGACATACTTCGCATCTATTTTGCTGAGACACTTCTTCCATGGGTCGGGCAATGATTTCTTATATAATTGATCCCCGATTATTGCATATTGGAAAGATTTCCTCACAATCTTCTATGCCTCCACATCATCCTCTGGTAACGTTGAACTTACCAATTACTCTTTGATCGGTTCAAACCACTCCAGCTCTCTTGGGTCTGCGTTGGTTTGAGCGACCAATACTTCATGGCAGGGGATGCTTGGCTTTTATATTTCTATTATAATACATGCAATGATATTCTCCCCACTTGGATCCGAAACAACTTTGGCCAACTGACCTGCTTCATTATTTTAAGCCCTCGAAATATGGAGGACCTCCAACTTTGTACCATCCTTCTTGATCAGATCCACCAACTCTCTTACTATAGCTAAATACCATTGCATAGGCTCATTCTTGGTTGCATAACATCCTCCTAACTTATTTACAATCAGTTTAGAATCACTACAGATACGGGCTCAGTCAGGTTTGATTACCTTTATTATTCGTAACGCTAAAATGAATGCCTCATATTCCGCAACATTAATAGTGATGGTGAAGGATAGTCAAGCAGCTTGATTATTGACTATTCCTCTTAGGCCTTACATGTGTATGCCTACTCCACCATCACCACTAATCGAGCTTCCATCAATGAAAACTTTCCAAGCATCCTCCATTAGCTTGCTCTCTACCTCGATCAATGCTTCTTAGATAATATATGCTAAGATTTGTCCTTTCATAACCTTTCTTGGCTTGAACCTCAAATAAAACTCGGATAATTTTAAAGCCCATTCAACTATTTATCCTGATGTTTCCAGCTTCTACAAGACTTTCTTTAAAGCTAAAGCTAGGTCTATCCAAACAATAATAGTGTGTGATTGGAAATAATACCACAACTTTTTTGATGTTGTGTAATGACCGTGTATGCTGCCTTTTCCATCCTAGGGTATCTCAACTAGACATCCTTCAACACCTTACTATAATAATACACGGGATATTGCTCATTCCCCTCTTACCTTATCAAAGTCATTTCCAGAGCCTCTTCAAAGGTGTTGATATATAAATACATGGTTTTCCCCAAAACCGACCTGCTCAAGAGCAGTGGAGATGCCAGGAACTTCTTTAAATCCTCAAAAGCTGCCTTGCACTCATTGGTCCAAGAGAATTTCTTAACAATTTTAATGGCTTTGTAGAATGGTAGGCATCGTTTCGTCGAGCATGATATGCCATTTAACTTCTACACATCGTTCAAAGTCCTTGGTGGGGTTAAATTAATGATGACCTTGATTTTATCTGGATTAGCCTCTAATCCTCTTTCTGATACCAAGAAACCGAGGAATTTAGCTACGGAATTACTGAATACACACTTCTCCAGGTTGAACTTCAAATTGTATTTTTAAGTGTGTTCATTACTTCCTTAACATTGCTCGGATGGTCTTCAATTTTCTTGCTTTTCACCACCATATCATCCACATATAGTTCGATCTTATCTTCAATCATGCCTTCAAATACTTTGTTAACTAATATTTGATAGGTTGCCCCTTCATTCTGCAGACTGAAGGGCATGACATTATAGTAGTAAGTCCCCTCATGCATCATGAACAATATTTTTCCACATCTTCTCTAGCCATTGTTATTTGATTGTAGCCTGCCTTTTCATCCAACATTGACAGCACCATAAAATCGATCGTTGAATCCACCAAGGGGTCAATGCTAGGAAAAGGATAACAGTCTTTAGGGTACGCCTTATTAAGGTTAGTGTAATCCACACACATTCTGTATTTGCCGTTCAGCTTTTTCACCGGCACCACATTCGTTATCCAGTTTAGGTTTTTCACTTCTCGTAATGTGCCCGACACTCAACAATCTTACAATTTCTTCAAAAATTGCATGTTGCTTCTCAAGCTCGTGGTTTCAGCACTTTTTCTTGACATTGGTGGTACATCGGGGTCTACATCCAGGAAGTGTTCAATGACCAATCTGCTCACTCCCTTCATATATGTAGCTTCCCAAGCGAAGGAACTTTTATTTTCTTTAACACTTCAGTTTATTCACCCTTAATCTCTTTAGAGATATCTTTTACTATTTTTAACTCCTTCCCGTACTCAATGATTAGTGTCTCCAACTACCTGTGCATCTCTAGTTTCTCTCTGTCAGGTGTGTTTGGAATTGGAGCTTCTACTCTTAATGAGGCCATGTAAGTTTCTAATGTCATCTTCTAATCACCCCTAGTCATGGCAATTCCCTTTGTTGTTGGGATTTGAACAGCTAAGTGCCGCAAGCATAAGACTGTCTTTGAATCACAAATCAGCGATCATCTCAGGATGATGTTATATGTAAATGGCATATCTACAATCGAAAATTCTACCTTTGACCTCCATCTTGGAACCTCATCCCTTATTATCATCGATAAAGTTACCACTCCTATCACTGGAACTGACTGTCTACCCAATCTAATAACTAAATTTGATTCTAACGGGAGTATGTTCGGATCAACTTGTAATACATTGAATATTGTCTGTGTCAATATGTTGACCGAGCTTCTTATATCGACTAAGACTCTCTTCACCAAAAAATCATTGATCATCATCTCTATGATCACTACATTAGAACGGGGTGTCAATCTAAAAAATGGACGAAGCTGAAATACACGCCCCGCTCTCACCTTGTATTATCAATTCCTCCTTCTATCTCTCACTTTCTATTGGTCGGTCCTCTTGCTATGGCATTAATAACGCCCCTCCTAGGGGGGATCTCTAGGGTTCTCTCTTCCCTAGAGGCGATTTACCTGTTTCTGGTCTCGGCTTCCCTTCTATCTTCCCTTGGTCCGTTTGTTAAGAACTAATCCAACTTTCCTTCAATTACCCTCCTATTCAATTCAAGGGCCAAATGTTTACATTCCTCAATATTATGCCCTTCACATTTGTGGAAGTCACAATATGTTTCTGGCCTTCCTAGTCTTCTTGATCTTGGTGGGTAATCAATATGTTGACTCTGCCTTTCCACCTCATACAACACGTCCTTCCTTGGTACCCTCAAAGGAATCAAATCCTTTGGTAGATTGGAATTTCTGAACTCTACTCGTCCTTGGTGACGTGGGCTACTCCTTGATGGTTGCATTGATTAAGCCATTACTTCTAGGGTTCCTACCTGTCATTGGCGAGTATCATAAGATACTCATCCTCAGGCTCTACTCATCATTCCTGCTAAAGATGTTAACCACTTAGTGAACAGATCCTTTTAAAGATCCGCACTTCCAGTATTATGTGCGAGGATATCCACTGCAACATCTACATTACATCCCTTAATGTGCATTAAGGTCTTCTAGAATCTTTCTACATATTCTTCTAAAGGCTAGCACTTATCCTGCTTCAAAAGCTGCAACTCTTGGATAGTTCGAGTTTGCGGGATCAATGTTATGAAGAACTTGCAACACTCTTTAGCTAATTCATTAAAGTTGTTAATTGACCCCAGCTTTAGGGATTCGAACTAGAATAAGCCCAGAATAATCAATGTCGATGAGAAGAGTTTGCATACCATTGAATCGGTTGCCTCGATGGTAAAAAATCCTTGGTGAAAAGCTTTCATGTGAGGGATTGTAGTTTGATAGGGCCGGGTTGTGGAACTTCTTACTAAACTGTTCCTAAGAGAATGTGTGTCTCCCACTTTGACCTCGGATATAACAGGATCTATTTCCACAGCGACGAACATTCCTTTAACACATTTGAGGAATGTGTTCAACAAGGCCTCTTCTCCCTTGGTCATCAATGGTATGGCAGTGGTAACCAGTGCGATAGTGGTTGTTCCTGCCTGAATCCTAGATGGAACTCTTGTGGGTTCCCTCCTTGATAGGCTTGTAGAATGAAACAAGGCTTGTGGTGATGGTTATCGTTCATATCTCATGCTTCGGACTTCCTTCTCCTCCGCTACGTAAACTCTGATTAATGGACGGGGTGCCCTCAGTTTTGGTTCAAGGACCTCCCTCTCATACCACCAAGGCTGTTACGGCTATACTCTCCTTCATCGATCTTATCTTGGGGATGTGTTGGGCTATGTGCTCGTCTTCTTTGTTTATCAACCTAGACAGGTTGCTAATCCACCAGGATTTCTCTTTCCTATCTTTAGGAGTTTATGGGACTTCGGGATCGTTCCCTATGTCGTTAACTCTCTTTGGTCATGAAATAGTATTGATCTTCCTATTACGATGATGGGATGGTCGGGGCGGAGATAAGTTCCTACGATAAACAAGACTCTAGGAATGAGTGCTCCCTTTTGTTCTTGAATAACTTGATCCGCTCTAAAATAACCACCTCTCCAAACCGAGGATCCTCTCTTAGCCTGCTAGTAATTGCTTTATTCTGGCATTCATCTGATTCACTGAGCCTTGTACTTCGCCCATTGTGTACATGTTTTTCTTGGTTAGATTAGCCAAGATCTTCCTCTCCTCTAGTGTGTCCTCTTGTTGACAAAGCTCAAATTACCTATCCAGGTCCTCTAATATTGGGGTGAATGGTATCTCCTTTCCCAGCGAGTCTTGGGGTCGAACTTGACTTTCTCCTAGCTCGGTCCGTTTACTAGATACTTCCCTATCTACTAAGGGCAACTTCCTTAACATGTATCCAGGTGGGGGCATAGAATTGGCATTCGCTCACCCTAGAGTGACCCCTGGATCGGTCTCTGTGTTCATAACTTGCTTTTTGGAATTCTTTTCATGGATTTGGTTCTGCCATAGAGCGATACAATATGTTGGTATAGCCAAAAGAACAAGGTTACAAGGAAAGCTTAAAAAAGTGAATATGTTCGATCCACACTCACCACACCACTTAATGTCACGAGAATCAAATGGGTTGCACTTGTAAGATAATCACGATGTTAGAGGACTAGGCCGGGGTTGTTCGACGTAGTTACTCCAATGCCTAAGTTGAATATTGGTAGTGATAGAATGCTAACCTCCTTCATAGTTGTTCAACCTTTTATATGGGTGAGGTGGCCTTTGTATTTAAAGTAACGGTTACATTAAACCTCTTAAAGGCATCATCTTTATTGGCCTTCAACGCTATTTTAACCCTCATAAAGATTGCCACATGGCTCTCTCATGGGTAACCTTGTGTCCTTGTCTTTATAAGCTTTGAATCATTGGATTTTGGTGGGTCGCATGAGCCTCTATGAATTATTAGTATTATTACTTCCTTGTTATCGCACCATGCACATTAAATCTGACTTTAATCATTCAGTGAATTAATTAACTAATTAAAAATCGATGTAAATTGTTTCTCTTTAATTATCTTTAAATTATAGAGGTATACCACATATAACATCGGTTCCACCAGGTATAATAGTTCTTATACCAAGTATATAATGCCTTCAGTATATGTTGTTTTTTGTGAAAAAGAGTATGGTATAAAAGCTGTTATACCTTATATAAGAACGCATACACCAGATATAAAATTCTTATATTTTTTTATTGCAAGAACATTTAAATTTTATATATAGTTTTAAAGATAAAAATTAAGACGAACAAAATATACTATGTGCTCAAATCGAAAAAACTAACTGTATGTGAGATATTGTAGTTTTACGTTAAAAAATCTAATTAAAATTTGAAAGAGAAGATGGTAAAAGGATGAAAAATTTGAAAAGAGGAAAGTGACTTTCTTTGCACTCTTAATTTATTTATTTATATTCAACGTCTAATATATAGTTTGTCCCCTTAAATTTGATACATTTTCACTTTTGTCGTCCCCAACTTTCATTTACCTCTACTAATACCCTGGACTTGGAAACATACTCGACAACCCTCTCAAGTTGGCATAAAACACATGTGTACTTAGCTTTCTTTATTTCAGGCACATGAATTGCTTAATTACTCATTCTATGTTATTAATTTTGCATTATTTTCAAACGTCAAGGTAATTTATAGCATAAACATAATTATTAAACAAAAAAATTGCTTGGTTGCCAAAAAAAATATTAAATAAAAAGGAAAAATAACTCATTTTCATATAAAAACAACAAGAATGAAGAACAAAACTCCAAATTGGACTTTCCACAATTCAAAATTGGTTTATAATGTCTCTAACGTGGCATCAAATTAACTGAATTCTAGTCACATCATTGTGCATGTCAGTCAAGTTCTGACTTTTTCACGTTTATGCCAACTTGAGGGGGTTGTTGGGTGCGTTTTGCCAAGTTTGAGATGTTAATGGAGGCAAATGGAAGTTAAGGGTGACAAAAGTGAAAACTTGTCAAGTTTAGTGATGAAAGTATGCATTAATCCTATATTCAAACAAGAAAAAAGTAAAGGAATTTGCTTTCACTTTAGTTTAATTTAGATACACA
The DNA here is from genome assembly GCA_949673415.1 of Euphorbia schlechtendalii. Classification (NCBI taxonomy): domain Eukaryota; kingdom Viridiplantae; phylum Streptophyta; class Magnoliopsida; order Malpighiales; family Euphorbiaceae; genus Euphorbia; species Euphorbia schlechtendalii. The sequence goes on from CATIWQ010305633.1 coordinate 23,006, forward strand.
AAACTGAATTTCTTTTTAGAAACAAGTTGGAAGTGTGCGAAGTACATGCCTGTTCAGGTACTATCACAATATTTGGATTTTAGTGGTCCAAGGTTGGTGCCCTTGGCGGGGCCCGGGGGCAGCTTGAATTTTTTTTTTCGGATAAAAGTTTTATTTTAAAAATTCATTTTCGGATGAATTTCAGAAAATTATGTGTAAAATTTTAACCATGGAAATTTATGTTTTTGGATATTTAAGCCCACGACACAACCCATGTTGACGGTTATCTGCAGTGATTAATTGTCATTGGATGCGATTCTTTTTGGATGATTGTAAAACTGGGCATTGGCAAAATAGACATACGGTTCATAATTTTTTCACAAGAAATTTTCGTTCTTAGTTATTGATTCTCTTATTTTATCTAATTGAAATATTTGGTAGAACCATTAAATAAATTTTAATCTGAAAGAGTTCGTCACGATTTCAGACCTATCCAAGTTATCCCTAACAATATTTACTTTTCAATATATTTTCTAGTGAGATATAGCAAGCAAAGTTAAGCGTATTTCAACTTCACATATTGGAAAGAGGAAGGTGGTGGAATATCATATAGTTAAGAAGCACAGGTTCTATATCTAGTAAACCATAATTTCTTTGTACTGTTATGCATTTAATTCAATCTATGTTTTAACCTGAAAAAGAAAAGTAAACTGCTTTCTGTTTAGTTTAATTTGGATAAATGCTGCCTTTATTTTTTAAACAAAGTGAAGAATACTTCTACATCATGTTTCAGAAAAAGGATGGGGTGAAAATGATATAGTTCAAGTAGCACAGGTTCTATAAATAGTAAAACATAACTTCTTTGTACCATTCTAATTAATAATTTATTTTTTCTGCCAAATTAATTCAAAAACAAATTTTATCCAACGGATCTACTTCCAATCGTAGCCCGATCCTGTGAAGTCAGTCATATATTGTTTTGATTCATAATTAGCTAAAACTGTTGTGAAGTTTTATAAGTGATAATTTGGTGAAATTTAGGCATATGATTCTTTAAAAATTAAGGCATATATATATATATATATATATATATATATATATATATATATATATATATATATATAATATTTCAAATTGTTTAGCTAAACGTCAAAGTCTTGTATTTTCATTAGAAATATGTCAAGTTTAAAAATAACAATATCAAAATACTCACGATCACGACGAGTTCATTGCTACGCAGGTCGATTTTATGTTGTAATGAATGAGAATTGTTTTTCTATGATGCATTAAGAATTTAATCAAGAGAATGATAATATTAATTGATGAAAATGATGCCCTACTAGGAGAATAATTCAATCAATTACTGTCTTAAAATCAAAACTAAAGCATTTAAAAAAACACTTGTAGGATAAAAATTCTTGATTCAGAACAATCAAACATGAAGATGTCCAACAAAATATGATTTGAATATTTTAATTATAATTTTCCTCCTAGGTCACTTGTTAAATAACCATAAGTTATATCCTAAGTACATTTATATGTCCAACAACATAAATTTGAAGCATCCATGATCCTGACAGATTACATACTTTTGTCGAAGCTTGTCCGCACATTAGTAAATATTGTTTTGTTTTTATCACTTATCTAATTGGGACCGGATTTGTCTCACCTAAAATCTGCTTGATTTAGTGCGACTTGATTCTTCAAATGAATTCATAAATTGTGGTAGGTGCTTTAAGTTTCATGGATAAAAACTGCCATTTAAAAATATTACAAAAATTAGTTTATTAAAACAATTTTGACAATAAAATTAAAATAATTGATTTGTTACCTCAACTTGATTTTCTAATGACTTGACATGATTAAAAGTTTCATCCAATATTTTAGCCTTGCCTATAGTCTGCTACAGAACAAAAATAAATTATTACAAACAAGAAAGATTAGTTAATAAAAAATAAATGGTGTGATTGTTATACCTTGTTGCAACCAGGAACAATATCTTGTAAGCGATTTAGCTTTTCATTAATTTTTGCTCTTCGTGCCTATTATTTAGACAAAGAGAAATTGATATATTAAGAACATGAACATTATCATCCCTTAAGAACTCCCATTACATAAAAAAATTAATAAAAAAATACCCTTTCAATTAGCTCACGACGGAGAGCAGCTTGACCTCCTTCAGCTCGAACATGAACAATTTATTTCCTCGAAATCTGTACAAAACAAATATAGAATTACTGATACTGATACTGACACACACACACACACACACACACACACATATATATATATATACATATATATATATATATATATATATATATATATATAT
>CATIWQ010305680.1:0-11600 GCA_949673415.1 Euphorbia schlechtendalii
TTGGATTTAATTTTAAGAGTAGTTTCGGGGTTAACAATATCGTGTGTAATCACTGGATCTGTGATATAACGTTGTTTAGTGAGCCAACATTTTTGGAATGGTAACTTGCTAAATGTGGCTATGTGAGAGTGACCCGTACTAAGCATAGTATTGACATTGTCCGGGTTTATATAATTGTCTTAATTCATTTACGCTAGGTTTAGAAAAGTCATTTCATGTGTTACTCTGCGACGAATAATTGAACATCTGAGTATTTAGAACCGAGTCTGTTAGATTAGTTTTGTCAATCGTAACATCTTTGTTGAACTTGCATGCTTTCTCTGATATCCTTATTTCGTAGGGAAAATCTATATATTTAGATTCTCTAATCTTTCATACCTATATTTACTCATTCTTCATTCTAACCCTCCTACACAAAATATCTAATTTATTTTATTTCTTTATTTTATCTTCCTTGTTGATCTTTAGAACTAGTCCTTCTCTGTGGGATCGATATCTTTTAAAACTACATCACAACTGTATACTTGCAGTTGTCATCATTTTTCTATTTTGATAAGGGGTATAGACAACACCTGTATTTTACGTGAACAAGTTTTTGGCACTATTATTGAGGATAAGCCTTTCGAAAAGAGTGTAGCCAAATCTTGCAAACAAGTTATTAAACTTATTAGTAGAAAAGTGGTGAACAGTAAACTTTTTTCCTGCCTAACTCCTCCTTTAATAATTTTCCAAATCTGTAAAGGGTAACGTGTCTCTTCCACAAGCAAAGATCAAAGTGAGCAGTGAAATTTAATTGGTACTTAGTATAAGGAAGTAGTTTGGGTCTAACGGTTAAAATTCATATTTCATTTTAACGGAGAAATTGAAAATTACCGTAAGAAAACAAAACAAATTTAATTAAACCAACCTGAGTAAATACGTGTTACCTCAGCACCAGCACCACTTTGATTTCATACCTTTGACACTTAGCAAATTTTCTAATATTTCTTCAAATTAGATTTTCCATTCCAACTATCTCCCATAAGGTGTTGAAATGCTCCTTTACAATTGGCTTTGTAAATTAGCATACTAATTCTGTGATGGAAAATACTCCAATTTGACATCTCCTAATAACACATGACATCTTATGAAATGATGTCTAATATTGACATGTTTTATCTTATCATACTAAACTGGATTCTTGGATAGGTTTATAGCACTTATGTTATCACACATGACTTCAATGCATTTAGACTTTATACCATGATCCTCCAGTTACCGCTTAATCCATAGCAATTTTGCTACACAACTTCCTACAGCTATGTACTCAACTTCTGCTATGTTGAGTGCTACAAAAGTTTTCTTCTTGTTGTATCATGAAACAAGACACTCTCCAAGGAAATAACATCCACCTATGGTACTTTTCCTATCAAGCTTGTCTCTTACATACTTAGCATTTATGTATCCTCTTGGTTTGAAGTCTAAGCTTTTTTAATACCACCTTCCTACATCAATAGATCCTTAAAAATACCAGATAATTCTCGTAACAGTTACTAAGTGAGATTCTCTTGGGTCAGCTTGATAATGAGCACAATAATATATAGAGTATTGAATATCAAGCCTACTAGCTATTAAATAAAGAAGAGAACTAATAATACCTCTATAGTTTTACTATCTACAAGCTTATCAATTTCATCCTTACTCAGTATCGTATTTGTGACCATAGGATTTGACATTGGTTTAGCTTTCTTCTAATCAAAATTCTTTAGAACTTCCTTATCATACTTAGATTTACTAATGAAAATTCCATCATCATTTTTCTTGATTTGCAAACCAAGGAAGAAATTCAATTCTCCCATCATTGACATTTCAAACTCTCTCTTCATTTGATTGATGAACTCTTTGCAAAGTCCTTCATCAATTACTCCAAAAACTATATCATCAACATAAATTTGGACTAGCAACACATCTTCTTTCTTATTCTTGATAAACAGAGTTGAATCTACCTTTCCTCTAAAATATCCTTTGTTCAGAAAAAACTTAGTTAGTCTTTCATGACAAGCACGAGATGCTTGCTTCAACCCATATGATACATTCTTTAGCTTGTTACATGCTTTGGGTTCTTTGAATGTTCAAAACCAGAAGGATGATGCACATATACTTCTTCTTGAATGAAACCATTTAGGAAAGCCCTTTTCACATCTATTTGAAATAGTTTAAAGTTCATATGAGATGCAAAAAAACAAAGGATCTTAATAACTTCAAGTATTGCTACTGGTGCGTAGGTCTCATCATTATAGATTCCTTTTCGTTTATTTTAACCTTAAGCAATGAATAACTTTATTTTTTACAACACTTCCATCTTCATCAAGTTTATTCTTGAGCACCCACTTGGTTCCAATGATTGATTTGTCATTGGGTTTTGGTACTAGATCCCACTCATCATTGCACTTGAATTGATCTAGTTCTTCTTGCATTGAGATCATCCAATAGTCATCAAAATCAGCATCTTCAAACTTCTTGGGTTTAATCAATGAAATGAATGATGGATGACTTAGCATTCTGCTAAGTTGGCCTCTTGTCATTACTGGATTATGAACATCATTAATAATATGATCAATGGGATGATTTCTATAAGTCTTAGTCTCTCTTGGAAGATTTAAATTTGGCAAAGGAATCTCCATACTAAGATATTGTTACTAAGTTGGATGTTATCGTTGAATTTAATGAGAGATCTTCATCAGCTTTAACTTCCTTGATATTTGAATCTTGTGCTGAGTTGGGTAACATAAAGAATGGCTCTTCCTACATTGTTAATTTCATCGAAATCTACATGAATAGACTCTTATAATAGGTGAGTTCTCTTGATATATATTATATATGCCCTGCTATTTGTTGAACCCAAAAAGATACCTTCATTTGCCTTAGGATCAAACTTTCCTAGCTTCTCCTTAGTATTTAAAATAAAACACCTACAGATAAATGATCTAAAATGACCAATCTTTACACCCTCGCCAAAGTTCATAAGGAGTTTTCTCTATAATTCGGCAAATTAAAACCCGATTAGGAATAAAACAGGTTGTGTAGATAGCTTCTCCCCAAAAGCACTTTGGTAGCTTATAACTCAACATAGATCTTGACATATCAACTATGGATTTGTTCTTCCTTCTTTAACCCAATTTTGGGGAGGAGTATAAGGAGTACAAAATTATGGTCAATACCATTCACAAGAAAGAATTCTTTAAAATGAAAGTTCTTGAATTCACATCCATGATCACTTTAGATTCTGCTGATTTAAATTCCTATTACATTTATTATCCGATTACTCAATTTAACAAAAGACTCAAAAGTTTCATCTTTGCTATTAACCAAGATTACCAAAGTGAATCTCGTGAAACCATCAACTACAACAAGACAAAATCCCTTTCGCCCATGCTCATATGATGAACAAGGCCAAAGAGATCCAAGTGTGGGAGCTCTAGTGGTCTATCTCTTACTTACTATACTATTAATTGATCTAAATGATTTTCTAGACTTTTTATCAAGGTGACATGCTAAGAAAAATCTATCTTGTTCAAAGCTGATACTAGGTTAATCCTCAACTAATTACTTTTTGACAAGCTTGGATCAAATGTTCATATTAATATGACCAAATCTTTTATACCAAAGCCATAAATTTTCCTTCTTAGATATAAGACAAACATTAGTTGAGCTAGAGGATAATTCAATCATATGAACATTATTTACTCTAAGAGCATAGAGAATAGGTTTATCAATCTTACAATCAATTACTGATCATTTTGTTGAGTAAAAAATAACCTTCCTACCTTTATCACAAAGCTTGGTTACACTTATAAAGTTGAACTTCAGTCTTTTGATAAAAAAAACCTATTCAGTTGAAGGACTGGCACTTTCAACAATTTTACCTTTTTGGTTATCTCCAAAGCGGTCACTTCTATTTCTTTTGCCCTCTAATGAGATGAACTGTTTTTTATCACCAGTTATATTCCTTGAGTAACCACTATCCCGATACCACATTCTAGTGTCACTAGCGGATCTCAAGCTCACGTACAAAATAATTAAGTTTTCTTAGGTATCCATGCCTTTAGGTTGGGTTCTCCCTTGTTAGCATTACTTATTTTAGTCTAGTCAAACTTGTCATAATAACCATTTTTATACCTACAGAGAATTGTTGCATGTTTAGCTTTCTCACAAAAATCGCATGTTATTTTTGGTTTGGGCTGGCTTGCTTTCCTCTTTGGAAAAGCTTTCTTTTCCTTATTAGAGTTGCGAGCTTGGTTATTCAGAGTTGGGTTGTTGGCTGGAGGAGGTACCCATATTTCTTTCAAAATTGTTACTTCAAAAGTTAACTCAAGTAATGACTTAGTGAGCTTGTTGTTATATCCCTCATGATACTCAATTTTTTCTTCAAGAAAGCTGATATCAAGAGATAAGGTAAAAATAGTGTCTTCTAAATCTTCACATCTCCTCAATAACTCTTTAATGTTTTTCCCTAACTTATTTTCCAGTTTAATAACATGAAAGAGTACTTGGGTAAATTCATCCATACATAAAGGAATTCATATTGTACCTTAGCTTAGGAGTTAATTCCTTTTGTTCTTCTCAACATTTTGATCAATAGCGGAAATGCTAGCATTTGCGCTTGATGCTGAGCTTTCTCCTTCTCCATCTCTAATCACCATTAAATAGAGGTTGGTAAATTCTTATGCTTCATCATCTGAGGATGATGAATCTTCAACTTCAGAGTCACTCAATGTTGTAGCAAGAGCTTCTTCTTTCTTTCTAAACATCTTTTTCAATTTTTCCTTTTACTCTTAGGATAGCTGAACTGGATATGGCCTTTTAAACTGTAGCCAAAGCACTTGATGTATTTACCGAATTCTCTTCTTCGTCTATTATTAGTATCCTTCTTGTACTAAATGAATTTCTTCTAGGGAAACTTATTCTTGTAACTCCATTCTTCTTCATAACTTGTTTGAATTTTCTTATCAGCAATGCTATTTGTATTGGTTAATCAAGACAGTAATTGAACATGCATAGGTTGCAAGGCGAAAATTCAAAAACTTAAAATTAACTTGAGCATCTCCTAAGCATGCCATGATTGACATAATCTAGATTAAAACATTCCATGGATGCTATTAGGTTTATAAAACATATAAAAGAAACCTAGCATCTAAAGATAAAAGCATTACTAGTTGATGCATGCTTGATCTCTCTTTTGGTAGCGGCGTTCCCTTTGAGCAATTCCGACAGCACAAGCTTCTAAACTAGGAGATTCTCTATGAATTGATCCACATGGATCTTCACCAACCAGAAACTCAAAGAGGTAGAACCCGTTGATTGATAGCAATTGCTAGACTACTTGTAAATCAACCAGAAAATCCAAATTGAAAGCTCACTTAAACTTTGAGCCTTCTAAAAGAACTCTTCGATTTGATTAGAGAAACTCGTAGAGGATCTCGCACAACAAAAGAAGAGAAGAGTAGAAATCAAAGAGAAAACAAGCTCAAAGCTTTTTGGTGTGTATGAATAATGAGAGGCATGACTTCCTATTTATAGGAAAAATGGGGGAGTGTTAGACTTCCCCTCTAACTCTGCATGGGATAGGATAAATCCTATCCCATGCAGGTGGGTCAATCGCGCAGGTAGGGCAACCCACTGGCTGACCTGTGGGTTTCATGGTGCTGCCATGGGCAGCGCTTGCAGCCTACTAGCTTTTAAGCTTTAAGGGCAGCCGTCCTGGCCCCACTTAGAACAACTCGTGTTCTTTTCAGGGCCCACTTGAAATGGGAAAATTCCCTTGCTGGCTTTAACTATTTTTCCCTATCTTTTCATTATTCCTTTTAATTATTAATTCGGTAAAACCAACTAATGATTCTTCTCACTGATTTCACAACTTGTATTTTCAGTACAGACCCAGTCCATAGGTTCTTTACATGGTCTGATAAAGACCCAAAGTGCGTGACATCATAGGGTCCCAAATATAGAGCCGCTAGAGGTTAACCTAAACTTTGCTTCTGTAAAACCCAAGTTACTTCACAGTACTGAGTTGTTTTAGAAATAGCAAACTATCTAGGATAGTGAAATTAATTGAGTACTAAGTATAATCTTAATTAACAAAGTTGACTTGAGTTTATTCAAGGGAGAACAACTCAGTTTTGCTGGATAATTAATTAATTTATGACTTAGAGTAGGAAAAGTTGAGTCTGTGCTGAGTATTGCATAGTTTAGAATTAATTCACTCAACTCGTGCTGAGTCCTACTTTTAAATTATTAAAAGCACCTTATTTGACACGTAGAGACTTTATGACACATGTGCTACTAACAACGTCTGTGAAGGAATGGAATATTCCTCAATTGCTTTTCAGGAGAAAAGGCATTGAAATTAATGATGATTCTAGTGGTCCTCCCAAAGCCAAAATGTGTCTGAACAGAATGTCAGGGATTCCTCACTACAATCCAAGTAAAAGGAATTATCTTTCATGCATCATGTCTCAAGTGTCTCTGCTTGACTCTGTCAATGTTAGCAAGGTCAACCAATTGGAAGACTCCATGTTGCATTCTAACGTATCTCTCTTAGAACCAGATTTCTTGAAAACAATGAGATTTCATCAATGGAATTTTATCATGCCTCAACGTTCAAATTGCTATCTCTAAATGTCCTAGATTCTATCTCCAACTGGAAGATTCGAAAGATTGGAAGAGATGAGAAATTGAAGATAAGCAATCTCATAAATTTTGTAACGGTTACTTCATAGAGCTTCAAAGTATAAATAGAAGACTAGAGCAGATGTTCAAACTTGGTGAGTCACCTCGAATTTCTTAAGAGTTAAATCATTACGCAAATTACTCTAGCTTTAAAAGAAATTCCATCGCAATCAATCAACAAACACCAAAGTTCATATCTGTTTGTAATAGAAAGATTTACTTAGATTAACATTGTAAGAATTCAAAATTTTTGTAAGTCTAATCCAGCTCGCATTTCTATTTAATTTGAGTGTCAGTTTGGGAAGGGTACCTTAACTGAGTTGAGCGGTAGTTAGAAAGGAGGGTACTTTCTATAATCATGTCTACCTACTGTAAAGGTTTCTCCGCCTATTGAAGGAACCACTCACTAGTGGATTAAACCTCAGAGATGGTATCCAAGGACTAAAGGTAGGCTAGGGGCCGAACCAGGATAAATCTCAAGTGTTGACGTTCTATCTTTAAAGCCTTAAGCTTTAGCAGTGATCAGCTCATTCATCTCTTTCTCTCATTCATCTATTTGCTTATTATCCAATCTGTGCTGAGTAGTCTTACTCAGTTAAAGATTGAAGATAAAATATGCCATCATAGCTGAAGAGTTTATAAGTTTTTATATCACACTCAACACGCATATAAAAACTGAACTTGGCGAATAACTTTAAAATAACCAAGATTAAGCATTCACCCCCCTCTGCTGTTGTTAAGAACCTGTTTATAGACCAACAAGTGGTATCAGAGCAGTTGCTCAACTTTTAGACTAGCCATCTTTGAGTTAAAGATCCATAAATGCCTTACAACTACTTTAGTTCCAGTTCCAGTCAGGCAGTTCTCCTTAAGGAGGGAATGTCTGTTACTAGACTACCTTTATTTGATGGTAATCACTATACATTCTGGAAAAATCACATGAAAAATTTTATCCAATCTCAAAGTATGCAGCCCTGGCTCACTATCGAGCGTAGTCCCAGAGTTCCCATAGTTGTGAGTAATGGTGTGTGTGTGCCAATAGATCCAGAGGACTACGACGACGCTGACTTAAGTCTTCTCAAAGAGAATGCCACAACTATTAATTACTTACACTATGCTTTAGATCTTACTAAGTTTAACAAGGTCTCAGGATGTGAAATAGCATAGGAAATCTGGAAGAAGCTGGAGATTACCTATGAGGGGACTGACAAGGTTAAAGATTCAAAGATCAATCTCATGTTAAGGGAGTATGAGATGTTCTCCATGAGCACCAACGAGGGTATTCAAAGTATGAATACTAGGTTCATTAATATTGTTAATGAATTGAAGAGGATTGGGAAGGAGTTCACCGAGGAGGATCTCATCAAGAAGATTCTCCACACTCTTACCTTAGAGTGGGATTCTAACAAGAGTGCTATTGAGGAGGCTTATGATCTTAAGACCTAAAGCTATGATGAGCTGATAGGCACCTTGCTAACTCATGTGATGTCTCTAAGGAAGTACTCAGATGACTCTAAGAAGAATCGTGGCAAGGAGGGCAAAGCCATTATCCTTAAAGTAGATTCATTAGATGAGTCCACTAGCTGCGACTCTGATAAGCAAATGGCCCTTCTAACTAGGCGTTTTAAACGCTTCATTAAGAAGGATGGGAAGTTCAACAACAAGAAGATTTTTCCTACTAAAATCAAGTCAACTCAACACTAGCAAGGAGCTGAGGAAGGACCAAAGAAGGAGCACAGCAAATATATCAAATGTTTTGGCTGTGGAGAGAAAGGCCACATCCAGTCAAGCTGTCCCAAGGCGAAGAAGGACAGGTTCAAAAAGAGGTTCTCCAAGAAATATGAGGTACTTGCTGCCACTTAGAGCGATTCAAAAGAATCTTCATCATCTGATGAGGAAGCTACTAATTCGGCCAACCTTTGCTTGATGGCCATTGAAAATCATCGAGGCAAAGGCTCAGCATCTACCTATGGTAGAGATCATTCCACCGTCAACTCCGAAGCTGAACACGATAAAGGAAAACCTCCTCAAGCTGAGGTACATTCTGAGATTCCTTTATCTATTGATGAATTCATCGAGGCTCTCTTTAATGTTATGAAAATGACTAATAAATCAATGAAAAACATCAAAGAGATAGTGAGGAGAAGTGATGATTTGGGAGATACTAATGCTTCCTTATCGCTTGATATCCGTTTTCTTCAAGAAAAAGATGAGTATCAAGAATGTACTATCAGCAAGCTCACTAAGAAATTAGATGAGTTAACTGCTGAGATAATAGCTTTAAAGAAGAAAGAGGTTCCTCCTCCAGCCAATAGTCAAACACAGAGTAACCAAACTCACAATTCTAAGAGGAAGAATTCCTCTAAACAGAAGATAGCGAGCCAGCCCAAACAAAAAAAGGTGTGTGGTTTTTGTGGGAAAGCTGGACATGCCACACTTCTTTGTAGGCATAAAAATGGTTATTACAATGAGTACGACTAGTAAAACTTAACCACTGCTAACTAAGGAGGACCCAGCTCGAAAGCATGGGTACCTAAGAAAACCTAATTATTTTGCAGGTGAGCCTTAGATCCGGTGATGACTTTCGAATGTGGTATTTGGATAGCAGATGCTCAAGGCATATGATAGGAGATGAAATTCAATTCATCTCATTGGAGCATAAAAGAAATAGAAGTGTCAGTTTTGGAGATAACCAGAAAGGCAAGATTGTAGGTAGTGGCACTGTTGGTATCTCTCCTTCAATCGAAGAGGTTTCTTTTATCAAGGGTTTGAAGTTCAATCTGCTCAGTGTAGCCCAACTCTATGAAAAAGGTAGAAATGTTATATTTGACTCAGCAGGATGCTCAGTAATTAACTGTAAGACTGACTCAACTATACTCTTTACTCCTAGATCAATAATGTTTATATGATTGATTAATCTCCTAGCTCCACTATCGTGTGTCTTATATCTAAGGAGGATAATTTATGGATTTGGCACAAAAGGTTGGGTAATATTAATATGAACATTCTGTCCAAATTGGCCAAAAAGAAATTAGTTGTGGGTTTACCTAGCATCAGCTTTGAAAAGGATAAATAGTGCTCTACTTACCAGCTCGGTAAGCAAGTTAAGAAACCATTTTGATCTGTAAATCACGTAGTAACTAAGCAGCCATTGGAGATACTCCACCTTGATCTTTTCAGCCCAGTTCAGCCAATGAGTTTGGGTGGTAAGAGGTTCTCATTGGTAGTTGTATATGACTTCACGAGATTCACATGGGCAGTCTTGCTGAATAGCAAAGACGAGACTTATGAATCTTTTATCAAGCTTAGTAAACGGATAATGAATGAAATAGGAGATAAAATCTATAGAATCAGAAGTGATCATGGAGGTGAGTTCGATAATTTCCATTTCGAATTCTGTTCAGCATATGGAATTGACCACAACTTCTCTTTTCCGTATACATCTCAACAAAATGGGGTTGTAGAAAGGAAGAATAGGACTATATTGAGATGGATCAATCCATGCTGAGTGATAACAATCTACCAAAGTACTTTTGGGGCTGTTATATCTTGAATTGGGTTTTAATTCGCCCAATTCTTGAGAAAACACCCTATGAGCTTTGGCGAGGGTGTAAGCCTAAGATTGGTCATCTCAGATCATTTGGTTGTAGGTGCTATATTCTTAACACCAAAGAGCAATTACAAAAGTTTAAACCTAAGTCTAATGAAGGTATCTTTTTGGGATACTCAACTAACAGTAGAGCATATAGAATATATGTCAAAAGTACTGGCCTCTTAGAGGAGTCTATGCATGTAGATTTTGATGAAACTAATATTGCAAAAAGATGACCCTCTGATGAAGAAGAAGGAGTTCCCCAGCTTTCAAACCAACTCAGTATGTCACAAGCTGTGCTTCCCAACTCAACACAGGAGCCCCCAATTGAGGAAGCTAAAGATGATGATGAAGATCTTTCTGTCAATGTCAATGAAGGTAATGATCAACCTCCACCTCAGCATCCTGTTGTTGATCTTTCAGTAGTTGATCCGAGTCTTCCAAGAGGGATTAGAGTTCATTGCAACCATCTACTAAATAGCATAGTTGATGATGTTCATAATCTAGTGATGACGTGTGTTTAGCTCTGTCGGAAGATGAGTTATCTAGCCTTCATATCATTGAATAAACCCAAGAAGTTTAAAGATGAAGAAGGAGAAAATTATTGGATTATTGCATTACAAGAAGAACTAGATCAGTTCAAGTGTAATGATGTTTGGGATCTAGTTAAGAAGAACTAGTTCAGTTCAAGTGTAATGATGTTTGGGATCTAGTTCCTAAGCCTAAAGGGAAATCGATTATCGGCACTAAATGGGTCTTCAAGAACAAGCTAGATGAAGATGGAATTGTTGTCAGGAACAAGTCCAGGATTGTTGCTCAAGGCTACAATCAGCAAAAAGGCATTGATTATGATGAGACTTAAGCACCAATAGCCTGAATCGAAGCTATTAGAATCCTTTGTGCTTTCGCATCCCATATGAACTTCAAATTATTTCAAATGGATGTCAAAAGTGCTTTTTTGAATGTATTCATTCAAGAAGAAGTTTATGTTCACCAGCCTCCAGGCTTTGAAGATGCAAAGAATCTTGAGCATGTCTTCAAATTGAAGAAAGCTCTTTACAGATTGAAATAGGCTCCAAGAGCTTGGTATGAGAGGTTGACCAATTTCTTGATCAACAAAGGTTATGAAAGCGGTAAAGTAGATACAACTCTGTTTATCAAGCGAAGGAAGGAAGATGTGTTGCTTGTCCAAATATACATTGATGATATCATATTTGGAGCAACTGATGAGAAGCTGTACAAGGAATTCAGCAAACAGATGAAGAGCGAGTTTAGGATGTCTATGATGGGAGAGCTCAAT
>CATIWQ010305718.1:0-14143 GCA_949673415.1 Euphorbia schlechtendalii
AAAACTTTTATTGATAAGTGATTTGCAAGTACACTTATACAACAATCGCTCGAGAATATAGAGAAATCTAGTGATCGAAACAAGGATTCGAATAACTTAAACATTTTCTCGCTAACACTTAAGAACGTAGCGAATCTATCTACACACACACACACCATATGTGACTCTTTATTTGCACTCTAATGCTACACACATTCAATGCTACGAAATTGTGATGGAATGGAGCCCTATTTATAGAGTTCGAAGGGTTGCGTCTATCCAAACGAAGGGTTGTGTCCATTGGGGAAAGATTGCATCTCTTCATCATGACTAGTTGAGAAGCTTTGATATAATCCACAATGGATAAGCACCTTTTCATGATTGGTTGACTCCTGATAGGCATATGTTCATTGGTAGTTGATGGCGGTTGATCATGCTTATCTGGCGATTGTTGGTTAAGAAGATAATACCAGAAAACTGTCTAAGTCACGACCGCGATACACATGTCGCAACCGTGAATCTTTGATTGGAAGACTTCTATTTCTGAAGTAAACAAGTCGCGACCTCGAATGATTATCGCGACCGTGAATTACGATTTACTTAGAAATCTTCTTGTAATTTCACCGATCTTCTACAGCTTCGATCCTAAGCCAAATCTTTAAGTTCCACGCATCTTTTTGCACCTTTTTCACTCTTTTTTCATAGAATTCCACTTTAGATCATTTTACTCCCAAGATTTACCTAGTATCAGCATTTGCATAAAAAATAACTACATACCACATGAAATCTTTTATATGAAGTATAAAAATGACTAAAAATAGTGTTTAATGTATAAAATTAATGTGATAATAAATGTAATTACACACTTATCATACTGCCTGAGTTTTTTAATATTATTGGAAAATTCAAGTTTTGTTCTATCTCCGAGTTAAGAGCTTCTTAACTTTATATTTATTGAATATGCTTGTTATTTCTGCTTATAAACTTTTGCAGGATTAAATGCAAAGAATGACCTCAAAGAAAAGTTGAATTAAGATAAAGTCCTAAATCAAAGAAAATTCCTCTAAGTATGGGGGAGTTAAGCTGACTGATAATATTCCACTTAGTTTGGGGGAATCCACACTGACTAAGGAGTTCACTCAATATGGGGGAGTCTTAAAACATCTACTAGGTAGTCTATAACTTTAAACTATTTATTCAACTAATCTCTTCTACTACCTAGTTTGTTATCTATTCCAAAATGGGGGAGATTGTCGAACTTAAGTTAATAGTACTTCATAGTACTTAAAACATTTTGGAAATAATAAATTATCTTGGATAGTGAAATTAATTGAGTACTATGTAGACTCTTAATTAAACAAATTTACTGGAGTTTGTTTAAAGGAAAATAACTCAGTTTACTAAGTTTTTAATTAAGTTCTGGCTTAGAGAAAGAAAAGCTGAGTTCAGCCTAGTATCATATAGTTTACAAGAAATAGGCTCATCGAAGTTAAGTAGCTTTTATTTCATAAAAGTTGAGTTCTTTAACACTTAGAGAAATAAATGACACATATGCTTTTAACGTTGTCTGTGAGGGACAGAATATTCCTTTGATGCTTTTCAGGAGAAAAAGAGCTTAAATTAAAGAAGATATTTCCAGTGTTCCCCACAACAAAAAGGTGTCAATACTGAATGTTGGAGAATCCTTGCTAAAGTCTAAGACAAAAGGAATCCTTTGACATGCACCATTTTTCAATGTCTCCGCACAACTCTACAACGTCAACAACTAGACAAATTATAAGCTTCCACGTTGCATCTCGCGTGCCTCTCTATCATAATGGAATTGCTTGAAGAAATGAGTTTTTGACGCATTCAGATTAACGAATTAATCTCGAGCTTCAATGTTCAAATTCTCTGTTTCTAAACATCCTAGAATTTTTTTTCAAATGAACAAATTTGAAAGCTATAAAGAGAAGAGAAATTGAAAACAAGTCAAGATGAGAAGTTTGCAACGGTTACTTCCAAGAACTTCAAATATAAATAGAAGACTAAAGCATATTTTCAAACTTGCTGAATCACCTAAAATTTCTTAAGAGCTAAAATACTATCCAAATATTCCGTGCATTCAGAAATTCTATATCAAGCATTCTAAGAAAACACAAATTGTCTAATCTATTTGTATTAGAGGGAATCAAATCATAGATTTAACATTGTAAAAGGATTCAACACCTTTTATAAGTTAAAATTCTTAGTTCTTATTTTCTATTCAAATCTGAGTGACGGTTTAGGAATGGTACCTAAACTATGGTTTGAGAGGTAGTTAGAAAGGAAGGTACTTTCTGTA
Source organism: Euphorbia schlechtendalii (assembly GCA_949673415.1). Taxonomy (NCBI): domain Eukaryota; kingdom Viridiplantae; phylum Streptophyta; class Magnoliopsida; order Malpighiales; family Euphorbiaceae; genus Euphorbia; species Euphorbia schlechtendalii. The sequence goes on from CATIWQ010305718.1 coordinate 2,303, forward strand.
ATCGCTTCTACCCGTTGTAAAGGCTTCTGTGCCTAAGGAAGCAATGAAACACTAGTGGATTAAAGCTTGGAAATGAATCAGGGACTAGAGGTAGGCTCGAGGCCGAACTAGGATAAATCTCAAGTGTTAAAGTTTCTTACCTTTATCGCTTATCTTTATAGTGTCTTGCTCATTCATCATTCTCAATATTTTTGTCATTAAGCTTGAAAAACCAATCCTAGCGGAATAAAGTACTCAGCAACGATTAAAGATAAACTAAGTCAGCGAAGCTGAGTAGTTTATAGTTTTTAGAACAACACTCAGCACACATTTAAAAACTAAAGTTGGAAAAGAGTTTTTATAAACTCTAAAGAGAACAAAGTAACTGCATTCAGCCCCTCTAATGTGTTAATTAAGCTATTTCATCCCAACAAACATAACACAACAAATATGAAGTTAAGAAACCCTTAACTTGTTAAAAATAAAACTTGTAATTTTTCATTGATAATAACTTAGTCAGTACACAAAGAGTGTCCTAAACTAAATGGATACAAAAATTACACTATTACAAGTCTAAGCCTATTCTAAGCTATCTAAAAGTATTTTAAGGCTGATGAGAAGAAGATGGTCCCCCGCCTTTGGGATAACTTGAATGGATTAAATGGTGCTGTTGACTTTGATGGTGTTACTATTGTGTTTAATGTTGTTGTTGTTGCTGAGGTTGAATTTGACGACGTAAGGGCCTTTGTGAAAGTGAAGCTCTATATTGCTATGCTATCCTTTGTGCATCTTCAACTACTTTCTCCCCCCTTTGTTATATGGCCTTTAATAATTCATTCAAGGTACAGATTAAAGGAGTTTAGGGTAGACTGAAAGTCCTCTAGCTTTCCTATGATTTTTGGAGATATCACTTGCTCAAGATGCACTTTTCCCTTAAGCTTAAGGATGTCTTGATCATTGAGTTCTTTGAGAAGCAAATGGTGACACTGTGTGAGATGAGAGATGTGATAAAAACCTTGATAGGAAAACTGTTGAAATCATTGCAAGAGACCTTGAAATCTAATGCAGAAAGTATGATCTTCATCTTGGCTTCCATGTCAATGATCCGAGGGAAAAAATTGTTCATAGTCTTGGTTGTGAACTCAATATCCCTAGAGTTATACATCCCGACGGTGACCAATTGATCTACGTTCTTTTGCATATCAAAGAGACGATCCTAAGGGCATTCAATTTCTTGTGAACTGAGAGATCATTGTCCGAGTCTAGAGACTTAGTTGGCTCAATAAAGAGATTAACATTGCTTCAAGAAGAGCTTTCTACGCTTCTTAACTGAATCATCAATATTTTCATTTAGGGTAAATAATTATAACCTCACTAACATTTGCAATGATACGCTACTACATCCCTGACTTTTGTCAATATATTTTGCACCTCCTTATATTTTGCCTCCATCTAACTATGACATCCCTCCATTATCTTTTAGAGTTTTTCCATTCAAATCACTTTCAATTTGACTATATTGCCCTTATCTTTTTGTTTGTCCTTTGATCTTATTTTTCTCAAATATTTTCGTTCAAATCTATGAATTGAAGTTGTTCCAAAAATATGAGCTATTTCTTGAAAAAATATTGAAATCAATTTTCTAGTTAATTTTATTATACTAATTTTCCTTTGTTTGATTGCTAATAAATAAAACTTTACGTTTAATCAAATTTATTTATCTAAAAAAATTAGATGGACATTGTATACAAAATATATTATTATAAATATAAATGTATTGATCAATAACCAATTAAAACACCGACCTAACGCTTAAATTAAGCAAAAATATAGACAAAGACATCTTGTACAACAATATTAACTTTCTTTGCTAGCCTTTAGCTCGAAAATAAACTTTTCTTACTCACTTATGATATATTGACCAACCCTTTCTCATTTTTTATTATAAGTCTACTGCAGTTTTAATTGGACACTATGAGGATTTTCTTATATTATTTGATTTATTTGAGAATTAGTGTAATTTGGGAAATTTGGGGAACTAAAGAAAATCAATTTTCAATGTTTGACTAAACAACTCATTCTCAGTTTTTTTCCACAGAAAAATTGCTCATTTTTTCTTAAAAGACAACTCTATTGACTTTAGATGAAAATATGTGAGAAAAAAAAGATAAATGAACAAACAAAAAGATAAGGGTAATCTTGTCAAATAAAAAATTATTTAGATGGAAATGTTATAAAAGTTAACGGAGGGAGGTTATAGTTTGATGAAGACAAAACTTAGGGAGGTATAAACTATTTGACAAAACTCTAGGAGGTGATAGTGTGTTTATGTAAAAATAAGGGAGGTTATAATTATTTACCCTTTCATTTATAACTTTGCAGGTTGAGTCAAATTTGTCTCCAACCACATCAAGGTTGAGCACTAGTTTATCCATCTTCTTCGCAGCATCTTCAATAGTTTTGAGCACGCCATCCACCTTCTTGTAATAATTTACCATCAGCTTGGACTTCTTCTCCATCACTTCGCACATGTTGTGCATGTGATCCTTAGTGACATCAGTTTGCTATGACAGCTCGCTGATTTTATTGTCTATTAATGTCTTTATTTTGTCCAGTTCTTTGCCAAACTTATGAAACTGTGTAGTTTGAGTAGCCAGGGTGGCATTCAAACTACTCAGCTGCTCTGCAACAACATCTATTCTTTTTTTAGCAGATGACTTTTTTAAGACCTGTGCGGTCACCGTGAGATGGGGCTGGGGGCTTTATGAAAAATGAAATAAGAAAGAAAATTTTTTTATAGACTCGAGGCCTAAACCTCTTACCTATGTTGTTATAGAGTCGCCGCCGAATCAGCTCTTCCTAGAAATTTGGTACAACCTAGATCTGTTAAGCCTAAACTGCACCGTAGTAAAGGGATTTGGGTCTGGATGAGTTACCTACTTCATCGTTATATAAGTTTTAATTACAAGCAAACAACCACCTTTAAGACATTTCAATTTATTTCTAGCAATTTTCGGTTGATATTGGAGTTAAACATACACATGCGGAAAGCGATAAATAAAGTGACAAATAAATAAGAGAAAGCGATAAATAAAGTAAATACGAGACTTCTAACCTAAAGGGGGGTAGGGTAAATATTAATACAAACCATGGGATAATATACAGATGATCCTAAATACAAATGATCTACAAATAAATTTTATTTACAATTGCGATACCCGAAGGAAAATAAAACTCTAACATACATCTAACCTAAACTACCCGCATCCACAAAGAATAGCATGAGATATATCATAACATCATGATATAGTTATTTAACCAAAAAAGACTCAATTAATCATGCAAATATGTTTGGTTAGGGTGAATCACGTGGTAATGAATTTGAAAATGTTCCCCACACTCATTTATTGAAAAATAATTAATTTTACACTCGATTTACCAAATTTTATCATTTAAGATTAAAACATGGCATAAATGTGGTCATTTATCAGGGAAAAATGGATTTCCCATCGTATTGGGCCTAAAACAGTATTAAAGTGCAAGAAAATAAATAAACTAGGCCGCAAATACAAAAATGATAAAAAAATAAAGCACAAAATCACGTCAAATAGTCTCTAAAAGATCATAATCTTACCCCTCCGATGTGGACTCGCAAGTTTTGGAGTAAGAAACACCAAGGAACGAGATCCCGAAGTCTTTTTGTAGTTGATTTGGTAAAAAAAGGTAGAAAAGAAGGCTTTTAGTGAAGGGAATAGGGAAACTTGGGAGTTAGATTTTTAGTTTCTAACTTGAACTCGAAAGGAGGAGGGAGTTTTGGAGAAAAGCATCGACAAACGAAAGTATAGAGTTTCCTAACATTTTTCCCAAAGATCCCCAAGTTTCTCTCTCTACAATTCTCTCACACTAGAAAAATTTCCCAAAGAGGTAAAGTCCCCTTTGAAATTTCTAATTTTTATGGTTTTTATACTGGTAGGTAAAAATTGTAATTATGTGAGGAAGAAGGGGTATTTTTGAGATAAAAAATATAAACGAAAGGGTAAAAAGGGTAAGAAAACTAGATTGGGCAACAAGTTAGTTGGGATTGGTCCAAACAATCAAGACTGTTCCAAACTTCTTAGGATCGACCCATTTGGGCAGAGCGGGACTGGCCCAAAACAAGTTCATTCTCGATCCCTTTATTGGCTGGTCCAGGGATAGTCTTAGTTCGCTTTGAGTGGACCGAGATCGGCCTAGATCCGATGCCAGCTCATCGAAGAGCCGAAGACTGGTCTAACCAAGATCGATGACTAGCACGCTCAAGCGAGCCGATCTCGACCCGGTCTGGACTGATTCGAAATATCAGGTCGGTCCAAGCCGGTTTGATGGGGCAACGCTAGTGGACATGGTTTTTCTTATTTTTGTCGATTTTTTTAACTTTTTTTATGATTTTTGGGCGGTTTTGGGTTAATTTTGAATAGTTTTAGCTTTTAAAAGACCCTGGTATCTCCTTCAAACGTCTCGTAACCTCAAAGAAGATCACTAAAATAAAGGAGGTAAGTTAAAATATTTCTCATCATCGCTTCACGAGAGGGACCAAGAATCCCGTGTTCACAAGCTTCCCCTCATGCGGTCACTCCTGATATAAGTCGGAATGGCTACACGAAAAAGAGAAAGGGATATAAATCGTACTTAGGCTGATATGACTTTGTCAAAGTTGACCTCGATGCACGAAAGACCACCGCACTCCTTAGAACTTTAACGAGGTTGACTTCCAGGTTTTTAGTATCTAGTCCTCTTCCTGCGGTTGGTTGGATTATCTTCCAAGTTTTTAGTGCCCAGTTGACCAGGTTAACTTCTAGGTTTTCAATGCCTAGTTTACTTCCAAGGTTGGTTGAGTCATCTTCTAGGTTTTTAGTACCTAGTTGACAAGGTTGACTTCTAAGTTTTCAGTGCCTGTTGGCTACGAAGATAGGTTGAGTCATCTTCCAGGTTTTTAGTACCTAGTTAACGAAGTTGACTTCCAGGTTTTTAGTGCCTAGTCACCTTACAAGATAGGTTTAGTTAGTTTGAAAACCAAAGATGTATTAGAGCTGTTTTGAAGTTATTAGTGCCAATAAGCACGTTTTAACTCCTTGATTGACATTTTGGAAACAAAATATTTTCCCCTTAAATCAAGAGTTAAAATGAGGAGAAAATTAATTCTTTCAGAGAGATTCAGCCTATTCCGTAAATACCATGGAGGCACCTTTTAAAGGGTTGGATTTGCCCTTTGCGAGGATTTAGCCTTGACTGCCAGGGAAATATTGTTTCTTTGGAGTTGCAATTTCTTAGTGGAAAAAAAATTTAGGAGGTCATATTTAGTGAATGAATGGTGTGTGGTAATTTGTAAAGAAATGAGGGTAAAATGGTAGTTTTTCATTTACCGATCGGGTTTGAAATATTGCCCCGATGATGGCTTGGTGTGGGATGCCAAAGTAGATTGGCCCAAAATGCCTAGATGGCATGACAATTGAAAATGAGGATAAAATGACTGATTTTATTTTATTGAGCAAGCTTGAGAATGCTGCCCGAAAAGAGGGTTGAGGAGGCTAGGTAGGAAGGCGCGAAAGTAGATTGTCCCAAAATGCCTTGACGGTAAAGCAGTTGAAAAATGAGGGTAAAATGTAAAAGTTGGAAGTAAAAATCAGAACAAGGCAACCTTTAGGGTTCCTTCAAAATTCCCTGTATAAAGGAATGAAATTGAAAATTGAATTCCCTTTTCCACTTTTTCCAGAGCTTATCAATCTAGATTCCGATGAGGTTGAATGAAATTCATGGTCATTGTCTTTATAGTACGAGCATTGGGAATTGTGATGTGAAACCTGACGGCACACAAACCTGCTTAGTGTCATGAGTGTTTGGGCTCCAACCTACCGATCTCTTTATAAATTATGTCCTTGACTCATCGATTGCTTTAGTTACAGCTCCAAAGAGTTATGCCTCTCATCTCCACGTATTCCTGAAATTTGCTAATTACGTCTAATTTTGTTTTAATCGAACCAGTTGTGTGAATTGTTGGATAATTTGAAATTTGAATTTGAATTTATAAAATGAAATGAAATGTTTAGAAAAAAATGTGGGAAAATCGAAAAAAATGCGAAATGCGATTTTAAAATGCAAAACCCAAAACGAGGATTAAAAAAGTCCCCACTTCGGGACCGATCTACTATGCCAGGACCGCCCCAGTTTTGGGTCGGTCTCGGTGTATAATCTATGTCCGTCTCAATCAACTAGGCCAATTCCGACCAAGCCAATTCCCACTAAGATCTATACTAGTGGTGGACAGCACACTTTTACGCTATCCACCAGTTGCAGAGGGTCAGGCCGGTACCTGCCAGCACCGGCATGAACCGGATCGGTTCCGACCTTCAGTGCTGGTACCAATTTTCTACCAACTAGGGACCGAAACGAGCTTCAATCGAAAATTTTTTATTTTAAACCAATTTTTTTCTAATTTTAATTGAAAAAAGGGATAAAGATGCAATGTTTTTTACAAAAATTTTTTAATTAATTATTTTGAATTGAATTAATTACAAGAAAATAAAATTTATTCAAATTGGACTTAACTGAGATGTAGGTCTGAATAAAATATTTAAATGCATGGATTATTTTAAATGCATGAATTTGTTTTGTTTAATTTACACTTCTCACATTACCATGAGATTAAATGTAAATGTACGAATGAATGAAAAAACTTATCATGATTTGGCACAAATTCCGTAGCCCTAGACATGTGAGGGCATCGGTTCTGTGAGCCAGTGCAGGGAGTGGTGGGGCAGATCAATGAGGATTCAATCACTAGACAAGATTATAGATTGGTGGCGGGGATGGATGCCACCGGATTTGGGCCATTGATTCATGCTCTCCCTTTGACTCTGAAGGGATTGAGCCATATTATCCTCGGTATGCTTATCGAGAGGTGGAGCAAGACCACCCACACTTTTCACCTGCCGGTTGGATAGCTCACGATTACTTCTTTTGGCATCGTGGCTTTGATTGGGCTTAGGTGGTTGGGGCGAACCCTACACTTCTATGTCTTCATGGACTGAATTTTCCATTCTCGATCTACTCTTGACAGGCTCAAGAGACTAATTAACATCCAATCGTCACCACATTCCTGTCTGTATATTAGCAATATGGTAGCCTAGTGGGAGAACCTAGACAAAATCCTTGATGAAGAGGTGCCCTAGTTCGTCCGATCCTTCAATATCATTTTCCTTTCTACCATTTTCTTTCCAATGTACAGTAGTCAGCTGAACTATATCATTGTGCCATCATCAGCGGACGTTGCTTCCATCTCAAGATGGAATTGGTGTCGGGCACTAGGCTAGATTTACAATGGACTTGATTGTTGTGCTCAGCACCCTATGAGGGAGCTGAAGGTAGGAGGCTTATGGATCTTAGTGAGTCTTCAGACTTCTTTACATTGTATGCCTTCAACATTTCCCCTATACTGATATGATGCATTTACAGCTATGGGCATTCCAGAATCACATTATTCCCCCACCGTAGGTGTTGAATCATGCACCACCAAATGCTCACTTTCTCACCTTTTGGATGTACCCATGGAGAGATAGGGTAGATAACTACTCGTGGTATCAGGAGTACCTCCGATGCCTTCATCGCATCTGGGTATTTACCTATTCATTTTAAAGCCTTGTTATTATTTATTTGTACATCGATATTCTAACTTGGCCTTTTGTTGCAGATGCGTACCTATCCATGGGTTTCCCTCCCTTATTACGCTTATATTTTAAGGGTCTAGCGTGAGGTAGATGATTATCGTCTGCTTTGTGAGTGCCCCTTTATCCAAAAGTGGTATCTAGGGGAGTGTATCCAGAGGTGGTGAACTAGCAAGGTTTCGAGGAGGGTTCCGCCGGATGTACCAAACAAATTATTCTAGCCCCATCTACTTCTTGCTAATGAGCTTACCTTATTTATTGAGGGTGGAGGACGGAGGATCCCCTCGATCAGCCGGTGATACCAGGAGTTTATGGCCTATTGCTTCCTCTGTGCCCGAGGTTGCAGGTCAGGGATGAGCCCATACAGGCGACGATTATGGATGCCCCTAGTGAAGGAGATGACGATGATGAGTAGATGATTCTCCCAGGGCCGGGGATGAGGATATGGGACCAGAGGGAGGTCCCCCTACTACGGGAGATAATCAAGCTTTTCTAGGTATGAGCCGAGCTGGTCAAGGGGCCTTGGATCCAGTGGGGGAGCCCACATTTTTTATACATCTCGGCGTGTGACACCTTTTCATAAGTTAAGCATCTTCATTTCTGATTTTACTCTCATTATGCATATAGTGATTGTAAACTGAATTTCAAACTTCTTGTGATAAGCACACAACAAGAAGGCCAGATACATTGAGGAAGTGGTACCTGAGGGACGCGGGGACCAACAAGCTAGGAGATAGAGAGAGGGAGTCCCACCATCGCAGCCTGCTAGAGGACCAGTAAGAGAGACCTCAACTCCATGAGTGATAGGTGGAATCATCAAGCAAGAGATGGAGACTGCATTTATGCTGACGACATGACCAGGGGAGAGAGGGCCGATTTACCTATCTGAGCCTACCATGCCCCTCAACTTCCTTCCTGTCGATGCTACCCATGTGAGTGCTATAGATTACTGCCATTGGAATCTTGTTTAGAATAAGATGCTTGATCTGACATTTGGCCATATATTGCAAAGATATCGATTGCTGAGGCGGAGAGACTCGCTTGCAGGCTCTTATTAGTCAGGGATCTCATGATAGCATAAGATATTCGCACCATAGTGAGTCCTGTACTCAATTTATTTATTTATGCAAGTAATATTATGCATGGTAGTACTGATGTATGAGTATATATGTATACATATATGTTGGCTAGTTATTTGACTTGTATGTATGTATGCGAGATCGGCTAGCAGCTTCTGAGGCATCCCCAGGGGTACTACATGAGTGGCTTCAGGATTCTCGAGATGCACTATCTAGGCTTGAGGCCAAGATGGCACGGATGATGAGGCTTGACGATAGAGAGGAGGGACCAAGGACATACTTTGAACATCGAAAATTGAGGACCCACATCAATCATCATGGAGGTGATGGTGTCGGCACTCGCCACGGGACCAACTTCATTAGGCCAACCAGAGACAAAGCATAAGGGTCGAGGACTCAATTAGAGCACTAGAGGTCGAAGACTCATCTCGAGCACCGAAGAGGTGTCGATGCCGGCACTAGCCACAACACAGACTCTATTAGCCTTTAAAGGGGCAGGAGCAAGTCGCTACTCTTTCTTAGAGGGATGTTGATAAGTGTATAATTACACTTATTATCATATAAATTTTATACAATAAACACTATAGTTTTAGTCATTTTTATACTTCATATAAAAGATTTCACGTGGTATGTAGTTGTTTTTGATGCAAATGCAGATACTAGGAGAATCTTGGGAGTAAAATGAACTAAAGTGGAATTCTATGAAAAAAGAGTAAAAAAAGGTGCAAATGATGCATGGAACTTAAAGATTTGGCTTAGGATCGAAGCTGTCGAAGATTGGTGAAGTTACAAGAAGTATTCTGAAGAAAAACACAATTCACGGTCGTGACAATTATTCGCGATTGTGACTTTTACCCTTCAGAAATAAAAAACTGTCAAAGGAAGATTCACGCTCACGACTTGTCTATTGAGGTCAGACATGGACTATTTTCTGGTATTATTTTCTTAACTACCAACCACCAGATAAGTATGATCAACCGCCATCAACCACCAACGTAAAGACACTTATCAGGAGTCAACCAATCATGAAAAGGTGCCTATCCATTGTGGATTGAATCAAAGCCTCTCAACTAATCACATTTAAGAGATACAATCTTTCACCAATGGATGTGACTCTTCATTTGGATAGACGCAACCCTTCAAACTCTATAAATAGGGCTCCAATTCTTCACAAATTTCATGCATTTATGGGCATTGGGAATCAGAAAAAGCGAGAGATAGTGTGTGTGTGTGTGTGTGTAGATAGAGAATAAAATGTCTAGTTTTCGCTACGTCCATAAGCGTCAGCGAGAAAATGTATAAGTGATTCGAATCCTTGTTTCGATCATTAGATTTCTCTACATATTCGAGCGTTTATTGTATGAGTGTAATTGCAAAGCACTTATCAATGAAAGTTTTCGTTCTTCAACATTCGTTTGTTCGATATTCACAGAGAATAGCATCCTAGCAGAGGTTCTATACGGGCTGAGACCAAATTCAAAGTAGACGCAGGAATTGGGGGAATTGACGACTCCCATTAAAGAGTGGATACGGTCTGATCAACTTTAGCTTTCACTTGCATACCTTACAACTTTGCTTTGCTTTCTACTTATACTTTCTATTAAAAGTTTATGATATGTCTATGTGCCATAATGCGTATTTTGTGTTAAGTCTTTTATGTTAATCAAGTTATATGCGTTGGAGTTAATTTCAAGAGTAGTTTCAGGGTTAACGATATCGTGAATAATCACTGGATCTGTGATATAACGCTGTTTACTGAGCCAAAATTTTTGGAATGGTAACTTTCTAAATATGGCTACGTGAGAGCGACTCGTACTAAGCATAGTATTGACATTGTCTAGGTTTATATAATTGTCTTAATTCGTTTGTGCTAGATTTAGAAAAGTCATTTCATGTGTTGCTCTGCGGTGAATTATTGAACCTCTGAGTGTCTAGAACCGATTATGTTAAAAATTAATCTAGTGACTGTAATAACTTTGTTTAACTTGCATGTTTTCTTTGCTATACTTATTTCATAGGAAAATCTATATATTACAATCTCTAATCTCCCATACATATATCTATCCATTCTTCATTCTAATCCTCCCCAACTAAAATCCAAAAATATTTTATTTTCTTTATTCCGTCTTCCCTATTTGATCTTTAGAGCTAGTCCTTCCCTGTGGGATCGATATCTTTTAAAACTAAATCGCAACTGTATACTTGCAATTATCATCATTTTTCTATTTGATAAGAGGTATTCACAACACCTATATTTTTTTTGAACAAGTTTTTGGCACAGTTGATATATAGCCAAATCTTGTGAATAAACTATTTAACTTATCAGTAGAAAAGTGGCGAACAAGTTTTTTACGCTGTTGCTGGGGAAGGCAAGTGCGTTCTAGAGATCGAATTGTCCGGGGAAGGCAATTATATTTAATACGTTTGTTTTCTAAGTTAATCTAGGTACAAAGTTTAAAATTTGAAGAATTTGAAGAATTAAAGAAGATCACGACCGTGACATATATCTCGCGCTCGTGAATATTGGTTTCAAAACCTACTATTTCTGTGATTAAGGAAATCACGATCGCGACAGGCCTTCGCGATCGCAACATGGGCCCTAGATTCCCCTTCGCAATAGAACGGGTTTACTCTTTTCTTTACTTTTCTTTTTCATAGTTTTAGACTAGTTGTGTGTTTAAAATTTAAATTTTTATTAAATGTCTCACAATGAGGACATTGTGTTCTTTAAGTGTGGGGGGACATTAGTAAAAATCCCGTAAAATAAAAAAAATTAATAAAATTAAAAAAATCGATGAATTTGAAAATTTTCATGTCAATTTATACATTATCATTTCTTACACTTTACTTACAATTGTCCAAGGTTATTATGAGTGTTAGGTTTAACAAGTTTGATGTTAGTGCAAAAATTTGAGCTCATGTTGAATTCGAGCGTTAGTAGTACAACATTTATCAATTTGGCAAGGATGAGTGGTGAGTAACATTCGAAAGCAACATTCCAAGTAAGTTTCGATTTATATTTCGATGCAACATGAATTAGTATAAGTTATATAGTTTTGGTTTAATGCTTCCGATAAGTTTAA
>CATIWQ010305761.1:0-23012 GCA_949673415.1 Euphorbia schlechtendalii
TTTCGTAAGGCTTATCCTCAAATAATGGTGCCAAAAACTTGTTCATGAAAAATGTAGGTGTTGTCAATACCTCTTATCAAATAGAAAAATGATGATAACTGCAAGTATACAGTTGTGATGTAGTTTTAAAAGATATCGAACCCACAGGAAAGGAACCAGGTTTAAGGAATAACAAGGAAAGAAAAAGTAAAAGAAAACAAAAATAGATTTGAGATTTCTGGATAGGAAGATTAGAATGAAAAGTTGAGTAAATATAGATGTGGAAGAATAGAGAATCTAAATATTTAGAATCTTCACTATGAACAAGTATAGCAGAGAAAACATGAAAGTTCAACAAAGATGTTACGACTCACTAAACTAATCTAACAAACTCAGTTCAAAATACTCAGATGTACAATGATTCACTGTAGAGTAACACATGAAACAATTTTTCTAAACCTAGCACAAATGAAATAAGACAATTATGAAAACTTGGACAACATCAATACTATGCTTAGTACGGGTCGCTCTCACACAGCTACATTTAGCAAGTTACCATTCCAAAAATGTTGGCTCACTAAACAACATTATATCATAGATCTACTGATTATACACGATATTGTTAACCCCAAAACTACTCTTAAAATTAACTCGAACACATATTACTTTATTAACATAAAAGACTTAGCACAAAATACGCATTATGACACATAGACATATCATAAACTTCGAAATAGAAAGTATAAGTAGAAAGCAAAGGAAAGTTGTAAGGTATGTAAGTGAAAGCTAAAGTTGATTTAATCATATCCACTCTTTAATGGGAGTCATCAATTCCCGCAATTCCTGCATCTGCTTTGAATTCGTTCTTGGCTCTTACAGAACCTCCGCTAGGATGCTATTCTTTGTGAATATCGAGCAAACGAATATTGAAGAATGAAACTTTTATTGATAAGTGATTTGAAAGTAAACTTATACAACAATCACTCGAGAATATAGAGAAATCTAGTGATTGAAATAAGGATTCGAATCACTTACACATTTTCTCGCTAACACTTAAGAACGTAGCGAACCTATCCACACACACTCTATATGTGACTCTTTATTTGCACTCTAATTCTGCACACATCCAATGCTACGAAATTGTGATGGAATGGAGCCCTATTTATAGAGTTCTAAGGGTTACGTCTATCCCTACGAAGGGTTGTGTCCATTAGTTGCATCTCTTCATCGTGATTGGTTGAGAAGCTTTGATATAATCCACAATGGATAAGCACCTTTTCATGATTGGTTGACTCCTAATAGGAGTTTGTTCATTGGTAGTTGATGGCAGTTGATCATGTTCATCTGGTGGTTGTTGGTTAAGAAGATAATACCAGAAAACGGTCCAAGTGGTGATCGCGATACATATGTCGTGACCGTGAATCTTTGATTGGCAGACTTCTATTTCTGAAGTAAACAAGTCATGACCGCGAATGATTATCAGGACCGTGAATTGAGTTTTACTTTGAAATCTTCTTCTAATTTCACCGATCTTTGACAGCTTTGATCTTAAGCCAAATCTTTAAGTTCCATGCATCTTTTTGCACCTTTTTCACTCTTTTTTCATAGAATTCCACTTTAGATAATTTTACTCCCAAGATTTACCTAGTATCTGCATTTGTATCAAAAACAACTACATACCATGTGAAATCTTTTATATGAAGTATAAAAATGACTAAAACTATAGTGTTTAATGTGTGAAATTAATGTGATAATAAGTGTAATTATACACTTATCATGTAGCGACCTGTGCGCTCACTTAACGCATTATCAGAGGGTTATGAGAGCATTAAGGATCAGTGAACGGATATGGCTAAACATTTTATCATCACTTGAGCCACTATGAGCGGATGATACGGAGTGATGGACCGAGACCGAGAGCACTCAAAACTGATAGGTGCGGTCCATTGGGGTGTTTAAGTTGAAAATAAAATGTACCCGGTCAGGGACCCAAAGAGTTTGATTGAGAAAGCGGGGAACATTTTAGATTGGTCAAACTTGAATCCGCCGTCTGTTCGTGTAGAGTCGCCACCTGGATTAGCTCTTCCATTTTTTAGAGTCCTATGAGGCATAATGTCCGGGAGATGCCCCACTAAGACACAGAGATTCGGGTTCGGGATAAGTTGCTTATTTCTCATTGGATCACATTATATTACATCTAAAGAAAACCATATTTCTTAATTGCGTATATTCGAACTTATGTCATTTTCGAGTTAGTATGTATGATTCACATATATTTAAAAAAATGATAAATTCATACATAAAGCAATAAATAAATGCCATAAATAAATGCAGAAAAGTAAAGATTAAAAATTACAAAACCTCTGGGGATGCAACCGCCGGCCTAATTTATTAATTACATTTCCCAAAAATAACTATAATGCGATACCCGAAGGAAAATAAAATCCTAGGAATATATCTAATCCTAATCTACCTACATCCACAAAGGTTAGCACAGGAAATATCACATCGATTGAATTTCGGCGAGGCCAATGTGGCCTAATAAAAACAAATGACAATTAAAAGTTCTTATTTAGAGATAAAAATGTTCATTTTCATTAACACGTTGGTTACTCATTTTAATTAATGAAAAAGCTCGCATGGCAAAGATGTGAGAACTATTATCAGGGAATAGATTTTTATTCCCTTCAAGGGGGGTATCCTAATAGATATATCCATTAAATAAAAGAAATAAGAGAAAACGAAGAATAATTACAATGATATTTATGTAACAAAAATAAAGTAAAATAATACCTAGGTCAGCATTTAAAATACAGTAGAGAAGAATACAATAATCATGAAATAGCAGCTGTAGGAACTCAGAGGCTTACCCTTACGGAGCGAATCCACTTCGAAAATACCCGCTTGACCATTAGGAGTAATCCTCGTCGTCTTTCGAGTTTTTAGTGTTAGGGAAATATGTTCGAATCAAAAAGAGCTTTTAATTCAAAAAATGTAGAAGACTAGAGTGCCTTTAATTTGTATATTTCTGCTAAAAAATTTTTGATCCTGATTACCAAAAATTCCCCGAATATTGATAGGGGAAAATCTCGAAAATCCAAAAATAGAAATAAATTCTGGTTAGGAGCCTCGCTAGAGTTCTGGCGAGGCAAGCCTCGATAGTTATTCTAGCAAGGCAGGTCCCCAATTCCAGAATCTGTACTTTTTTGTATTTTTGTATTTTTAATTAACTTTTTAAAAAATTTGATTTAATATTATTGAACTCTAATTTTCTCAATTAAAAACAAAATTAGAGACGATGAGCACTCCCATTTGAAGATCTCTGGATAATTGAAAATTGTGTAATTCTAGGATTAAAATCCAGAAAGCTAACATCATCAAATGCGCAAGCTGGTACAAAATCCCATGCTCATAACTACCCCTAACGTGAACGCTACTGATTAAATAGCCAATATGGTCACATGAAAAGAGAGAAGGGATCGAGAAAATACCTGGCCGGTGCGGTTGGTGACTTCTTTATCCTCAATTGTTAATGACATGGGCCTTCCTTTCAGGCTCTAGGTTTTAATGGGGTCATCGGTTTCTTTCTTTAGAATCCCTGGGTAGTTGATGCCCCTTGTGGGAGGGTCTGGTGTGGTCATCATGTGCTCCTTGTGGGTTGACATCTGGTTGTTTCATTTACCGTCAAAATCTA
Source organism: Euphorbia schlechtendalii (assembly GCA_949673415.1). Lineage (NCBI taxonomy): Eukaryota > Viridiplantae > Streptophyta > Magnoliopsida > Malpighiales > Euphorbiaceae > Euphorbia > Euphorbia schlechtendalii. The sequence goes on from CATIWQ010305761.1 coordinate 3,674, forward strand.
TGGGATATTGTTCCTGAATCTTTTTCGAAGGCTACCAAATCTGATTGTAAATTTGTTTCCCTATGGTAAATTAGAAAAAAATTAGAAGGTGAATACATTTTGTTTTAATTATTTGATTGAATTTATGTGAAGCAAAATTTTTACCCTTTCAATCAAAATATATAACATTATGAGATAAATTTAGTGGGTTAGAAAAAATATCGGGGGTGTCTCGTGCATTGCTCCATTGTGTTAGGAGGCTTTTATTAGAGAATTAAATGGGTGGGGCTCTCTCATTTCTCTTATAAATACCACCTCCTCCTTTTTTTTCCACACTTTTCTTCTCACTTTCTCTCTCTAGAAATTATATTTCTTCCTTCTCTTTAGCAAGATGTTGTCGAAAGTCTTGGTAGGTTGCTCTGATTTACTTCTAGCCATTGCCCTCAGCCTACCGATCAGCCGGGTGTTTTTTCTGTCGATATCGACGATGCTTCTGGCCTGAGATTGAGTGACACCATGCTCGGATTTACTCCCACTACTCCTATAGAGGTGTTAGATCCTTACTTTCCAGCTCAAGGTCATCTTTCTTGGATCGAGGTATTTATTAAAAACCCAATTTTATCATTTTTTTCCACATCACGTGATGTCCCTGCTGATATCCGAACCTAAGCTCACATGGGGTGAACATATTTTAAAAAACCTTACCTTACCAAATCTTCAAGGGTATATGCTTAGTATCCAAACCATCCACCCACACAGGGCAATGATTTGTACATCACCGCATACCCTCAAATAGTGATGACCACACGGGTATCCGAAACTCTGCCCTAATTGGGCAAAATAACCAATCATTCATTTTATAGCTACATACGGTATTTGTTTCCATTTTATTCTTATTAGGGTATGTTGTAATGCTTACCCTATATCAATTTTACCTATTCCTTTTATGAGATCTAATCATAGTACAAAATCTCAAAATAGTGACCTATTACCATACGGGTAACTTCATCACCTCACTTACACCACTCATGTTACGATATCACATGAACATCGTACAAATCTTAAATCCAACCCTAGGTGTTGGATTTTTATTTCCACCGATGTTCTTTCTACCTAACGACTAACCGGTTTATTTCAAATGGATTAACAAACACATTATTTATCCCACATCGTGGCATGCTAACCCCTTGTGAATGCAGCCATAACATTAAACATCTCACGCATTTTCCACATCACAAATCATGTTATGAATCTCAAATGCATGGTCTGATCTTTTACTTGTGTATCTTAGCTTAGAAAAGGCATGCTCACTGCTTGGTCTGCATCTCTCCGATCGTGGCCAATCAGGAGGGGCTTCCATACACTAACTTAAGTGAGGACTTCAGTTATGATTCAGATTCAGTTCAATATACGTCTTTCATGGCCAATCCACAAGAACAAGGAGTGGGGGAGGATCACCTTGTCTTTACTAGACAAAACTCTCAGTAGACACATCAATTGTCAGTGAGTGCCGAGTCTACAACTGCCTTGAACATCTTTGCAAATAGCAAACAACTAGCAACGCTTATTCGCTTACACGCGGGGAGAGCTTTGAACTTGGTGTCCATCTCGGAGGTCATTCTTAACAATGATGATCCAACTAGATTACCCGAAATAGGGGGACCTCCTACCTCGCATGCGGTGCACCCAAATCCTATTACCTTTTATCAGTACAGGGCAATAAGTCAGCTGAACCAGGCTCAGGTTGGGGGCCAGGATATAACTTTTCCAATCCTTTCGAGAATCAATTCTTCTTAGGATAAATTGGGCAGTCGACGTTCACACCAGGGCCTTTCTACCATGGAATGACCCAAGAGCTTGTTCACAGTTGGATTATGTCAACGGCCTCAAAATTCCAAGCACCTCAACTTCCCAATTTTGCTGCATATCCCCAGGGGTAATAAAGCTCTTATCCAAGGGCAAGGAACGCCATCCTCCAACAACTAGGATTGGCGGAATTATAACAACAATTCTTGGCCACTCACAGGCGGCTATCTCATGAATCCATGCTTGGCGCAATTAATAATCGAGGATGAAGATAGCTTGCCCCCAAACTTTACAATGTCGTAGTTTGAAATGTATGTGGGGTGTAGCGACCTGCGCACTCACTTAACGCATTATCAGAGGGTGATGAGAGCATTAGGGTCAGTGAATGGATGATGGCTATACATTTTATTGTCACTTGAGCCACTATGAGAGGATGACAAGGAGTGATGGGCCGAGAGCGCTCGAATATGATAGGCGCGGTCCACCAGGGTGTTTAAGTTGAAAATAAAATGTACCGGGTCGGGGACCTAGAAAGTTTGAATGACAAAGTTGGAAACATTTTAGATTGGTCAAACCCAAATCCGCCGTCTATTAGTGTAGAGTCGCCACCTGGATTAGCTCTTCCAGTTTTTAGAGTCATGTGAGACTTAACGTCCGGGGGATGCCCTACTAAGATACATAGACTCGAGTTCAGGATAAGTTGCTTATTTCTCATTGGATCACATTATATTACATATGCAGAAAACCATATTTCTTAATTGCGCGTATTCAAACTTATGTCATTTTCGAGTTATTATGCATGATTTTTGTATATTTAAAAAATGATAAATTCATACATAAAGCAATAAATAAATGCCGTAAATAAATGCAGAAAAGTAAAGATTAAAAATTACAAAACCTCTGGGGATTCAACCGTCGCCCTAATCTAATAATTACATTTCCCAAAAATAATTATAATGCGATACCCGAAGGAAAATAAAATCCTAGGCATACATCTAATCCTAATCTACCTACATCTACAAAGGTTAGCACAAGATATATCACAACATTTACACATTTGATCGATTGAATTTCGGCAAGGCCAGTGTGGCCTAATTAAAGCAAACGATAATTAAAAGTTCTTATTTAGAGATAAAAATGTTCATTAACACATTGGTTGCTCATTTTAATTAATGAAAATGCTCGCATGGCAAAGATGTGAGGACTGTTATTTGGGAATAGATTTTTATTCCCTTAGTGGGGGTTATCCTAATAGATATCTCCATTAAATAAAAGAAATAAGTGAAAACGAAGAATAATTACAATGATATTCATGTAACAAAAATAAAGTAAAATAATACCTAGGTTCGCATTTAAAACACAGTATAGAAGAATACAATAAGCATGAAATAGCAGCTGTACGAACTCAGACCCTTACAGAGCAAATCAACTTCGAAAATACTCGATTAACCTTTAGGAGTAATCCTCGTCGTCTTTTGAGTTTTTAGTGTTAGGGAAATATGTTCGAATAAAAAAGAGCTTTTAATTCGAAAAAATCTAGAAGACTAGAGTGCCTTTAGTCTGTATATTTCTGCTGAAAAATTTTCGATCCTGATTACCAAAAATTCCCCAAATATTATAGGGGAAAATCTCGAAAATCCAAAAATAGAAATAAATTCCGGCTAGGAGCCTCGCCAGAGTTTTGGCGAGGCAAGCCTCGATAGAAATTCTAGAAAGGCAGGTCCCCGATTCCAGTATCTGTACTTTTTTGTATTTTTTTATTTTTTATTAAGTTTTAAAAAAAATTTGATTTAATTTTATTGAATTCTAATTTTCTCAATTAAAAATAAAATTAGAGACGATGAGCACTCCCATTTGAAGATCTCCGAATAATTGAAAATTGTGTAATTCTAGGATTAAAATCTAAAAAGCTAACATTATCGAATACACGAGCTGGTACAAAATCCCATACTCAAAACTGCCCCTAACGTGAACGTTACTAGTTAAATAGCCAGTATGGTCACACGAAAAGAGAGAAGGGATCGAGAAAATACCTAGCTAGTGTGGTTGGTGACTTCTTTATCCTCGATTGTTGATGACGTTGGCCTTCCTTTTGGGCTTTGATTTCTAATGGGGTCATCAGTTTCTTTCTTCGGAATCCCTAGGTAGTTGATGCCCCTTACGGGCAGGTCCGGTGTGGTCATCATGTGTCCCTTATGGGTTGACATCTGATTGTTTCGTTTACCATCAAAATCGATGGGATATTGTTCCTGAATCTTTTTTGAACGCTACCAAATCTATTTGTGAATTTGTTTCCCTGTGGTAAATTAGAAAAAATTAGAAGGTGAATACATTTTGTTTTAATTATTTGATTGATTGAATTTGATCAAAAAAATAAAACATAATGAGATAAATTTAGTGGGGTACAAAAAATATCAGGGATGTCCCGTGCATTGCTCCATTGTGTTAGGAGGCTTTTATTAGAGAATTAAATGGGTGGGGCCCGCTCATTTCTCTTATAAATACCCACTCCTCCTTTTTTTTCCTCACTTTTGTTATCACTTTCTCTCTCTAGAAATTATATTTCTTCCTTCTCTTTAGCAAGATGTTGCGAAAGTTGTTGGGAGGTAGCTCTGATTTACTTCTAGCCATTGCCCTCAGCCTACCAATTAGCCGGGTGTTTTTTTTATCGATATCGATGATGCTTATGGCCTGAGATTGAGTGACACCATGCTCGGATTTACTCCCACTAATCCCATAGAGGTGTTAGATCCTGACTTTCCAGTTCAAGGTCATCTTTCTCGGATCGAGGTATTTATTATAAACCCAATTTTATTATTTCTTTCTACATGTATTGACATTTTATGTCATTTAAGAAGTAGAATTCATCCAAAACTTTATTCATGTCGTGGAATTTAGTGTAGGAAAGTTTAACAATTTTAAAAAATGAAATTGGGTCTGCTAGATAAAATCCCACGGATAAAACTCTAGCTGAGACTCCCTAGGGGTCTCACCAGACTCTGGCGAGGCTCCTTCGAGAGCTTCGCTAGATTCTAGCAAGGTCCCCAAGGGATTTGCCGGAGTTTTTGGGGTTTCAAATTTCTTTTTGCTAGTATATATATATATATATATATATTTAAAATTAATTTCGCAAATTATTTTCTTTAATTTTAATTTGCAAACTCCTGTACTCTGACATATGGGCGGGTATTCCACGGTTCAAACTTGGTGGCGGCACGCTTTTTCTTGACCGGAGCTTGTACAGGCCATCAAGGCCATAGGCTTCATTGACCTAGCCTGGTCCTTGCGACTGACCTTGCTGCCTTATATGATGTCTATTGCGTTGGCTCGGAGAAGGTGTGATATCTCTCACACATTCTATCTTCCCATCAGTGAAGTTACTGTTACCCCGTTTGATGTGGTGGCGATCACTTGTCTGCCTTGGACTAGGACTGTGATCCACTTCGATCCTTTCTTGGAGAGGTTCTTCAAAGCTTCTGCTACCTATCGACGCTTCAGAGATTAGTTCGGTGTTGATCCGAGAGGCCAGGCATTGCGTTATAACGTGCTGGTCAAGTATTGGACCAGTCGACGGTCTATTTCGGCTATAAAGATTCCATTATATGTCCGATCCTTTTTTATCAACCTATTAAGCGTAACCTTCTTCCTGGTCTAAAATAGTAAGATCAACTACAAATTGATCTAGCCCTTGGCAGATTTGGACAGCGTTAGTGGCCTTAAATGGTCCTGAGAGATCTTAGCCCAAACATATTTTGCTCTTTATCTAGTCACGAGAGCTCATCAAAGGATGCTACGATGTTGCCCTGTGATTCTTCAGGTATAGTTCATTCATCTCCTGTTAGTGAATATTAGTTATTTTCATTTACATTGACTGACTTTTTGATCATTTGTGCCTGGGCTTTATTTTACGGCTTCCTCCTTGCCTGGTGGTATACCGATGCTCCCGATGACACTCCTTACATGTCCTAGATTTGTTTAGTCTTTGAGGGGGATGTATTAGACCGCGAGAGCTATTACGAGTACCTTTGTGATTTGACACTCGAGCAGGTGAGGGTCCTTACTTTGGTAGGTAGAACTACATTCATCCTTTACATGAAAATTCACCCTATTTTGACTTCGTTGTTTTTCAGGTAGACTGCAACCCCCAAAGGTGGTTCTCTAGTTTTCATATGGCAAAGGATATCTAGAAGGAGTTAGATCGGAACCGCTTCATTTTGGAGGGCACCAGGACGCGTGAGTGGTACTTGGGGGAGTGTATCTAGTTATGGCAGACTAAGACAGTGGTTGAGAGGCATATTCCCCCTAACCTCCTACCAAATTGTTTTGGGTGCACTTGGTGATCACCGACCCAGAGGAGCGGCATTTATTCTTTGAGGAGCATGATGTGAGGATTTTTGGGTATCATGGTGATTATGGGGTGTTCATTCAGGAGATGCTCCTCCCGCTTCATCCTTTAAAGCATCCCGAGGTAGAGCAGCCTCATACACGATTAGGGGGTTAGGGAGATAGTGGTTCTGGTGCAGGCACTAGCAGTACTAGCATTGGTTGTGAGGTACTAGAGTTGTGTTAGTTATTTGGTTCTTATCGATCTTGCTTCTGATTGTTTGTCATTGCACAAGGTTGCCCGGAAGAGGGCCCGAGTTCCATATTTGAATGCCTCGACCAAGGTTATGAGTTCCACTACCTTGGGTGTCATCGAGGGGAGGCTAGCAGTTCCTTTTAACTCATCTTTCAACTTAATGAATTATACGGGGATGGTGAGGGGGGTGTCCATCCCACAGAGCCTCCACACACTGGCTTACGATCTTTCTAACACCACTCATGTGAGTCTTTGATTAAATATCTTATCTCTAAACATATTGTAATGGTTTCGGGATGTTTGACGTTTGTTTATTCACTTTATAATTTGCGCGAGAGGAGATGGACTGGGTGGCCCGACATTCACTTGTGTTGAGGAATACGATGATATTGCAAGACGGGATCGCCCGTGTATGCTTCTTTTCTTGACCTGTATATGCTTGATTTTGTATGTAAGCATGAAATATTATGTTTGATATATATGATCATGATTTTTGCATGTCTCAATTATTGCAGGTATTGTCAACAATAGGGGATGACTACGAGCAACGCTATTGGGAGCTCGAGGGTCACTTTCAAACATTGGACATTAGCCATCAGGACTTGTCTTCTTGTTATAAGGCTTTGGAAGCTCAATGGGCTATTACGGTAGAACATCGAGGCTGATCGAGCTCGAGCGGTGGAGCAGGCTCCTTTCCAGAGTTTCACCCATACCCAAGATTTTAACTTCACTGACTTGCTCGACGAGTCGGGTACCAAGCCACTAGCCATTCCTGCATGGGAATTTAGCCTCTTCGGTGCCCCTTAGGCCCCTCCTATATAGGGCTCGACCGCTAGAACTTCTGGAAGTCTGCGCCCTGAGGACTTTAAGATGGCTACCTTGGCACCTAGGGACCCACTAGGTGGAGACGGCACATAACTGATGCATAGGAGCTTTTCTTTATTTTAGCCTTGTTTTTTTTCTTTTTCTTTTTGAACTAGATTCTTAGATAGCTTTTGTAGAACTTTGAAAACATGGCTTTTATTGAAAGTGGAGAGGACTTTGGCTGTTGCGTATCGGGTCCTTACTTGTTGTGCCTTTGTTTTACAAAATTAGATGCTTATTTATGAATGTGTTATGTGTACGCATGAATGAATGAATATGATATGCTAATGAACCTGAATGATGTGTGTATGCAACACCAGTTTTGAGGGATTTCTTTTAGTTTTTTCTCATCAATGTCGACACACAATGAGCGACTCAGGGCCTTTCTCCACACCATCTGGGGGCCCGATTAGAAAAGACTTGATGGATTTGGGGTACAAGGACTCCAATATCTCACTTCCAGGCCTATAAACATGGCCTTCGCCCATGTTGCCTTGAAGTCCTGAGATCAAGCCACCCATGTCTTCTGCTTTATCGACCTTAAGATTTTCCCTTTAGTCGAGGAGTATCATTCTCTCTTGGGGCTTCCTTTTCCGAAGAACTCCACTCCTGCGAGGCTTTCCTTTGGATTTCCCTCCTTCTAATTTGGGGGCAAGGATAAGTTGTAAGGATTGTGGAACCCGGAATCCAGTAAGCGCTTTTTTCCACCACTCTTGACGTCGGTGGTTTTCAAGTCGAGGCTGTTCTTAACTGGTGTGAGACTACACCCAGGACTCATCTTGCATGGCCCTCCATGGTGGACCTACTTCTTCTGGGGAAGTTCGTTGTGGGGTTTGACCAGTTGCCCCTTTTTGCTTACTGTCAATTGTTGGCCCACTATCTACAGGTCTTTCTCCTACGGCTTTGGCTTTAGCAGAGAGCTTGGTTCACATAGATGCTACTTCGGTGAACCTAGACCAAGTGGGTGACCACTTTGCTTTACTCAAGGTATATATTTTCACCCTTTTTCTTTGTGAATTTCATCCGCTTGTTTAAATGAAATTCGTGCAGGTGTGGTTGCTGGAGAAGCTTCATGTGAATGCCGACCCTCGTTTGGGTAAGGCCTGATATCTCCCTTCACATTATGGTCCTAAGGGTTTCTTCAGGGAGGACCATCGCTCGTTAAATGAAGAGACTTGGACCGAGATTCTGCGCCCTTGCCGAGCTTTTGAGATCCACTAGCTCAGTCCTTTATTGGAGATTCCATCCATCATCACTGACAAGCATGATTCAGATGTGCCACTGATGAGCTTATTCGGTATCACCTCCTATTCTCCTTCACGCCTGTGTAGCCAGTATGGGCGTCGGTAGCGAGTTCCTAGGCTTGTTTGTTTGACCCATTTCCATGATTTCGGTTCTGATACACCACCAGATTCTATACGGAGACTTTGGGCGCGGGCTACCACTGTTGCTTTAGATTACAGTGCCCTAGAGAATACTGATACTGATGAGTTTTATCATGGATGGTTGGGTGAGATTAGGAGTCTTCTTGATGCCAGTCAGCATTTCAAGGTGTCACTCGAGTGGGAGTGAGATGAGGATGGCTTGGATCCTCTTCTTCATACTTCGAGGAAGTGTGCTCGTTGGAATGATTGGGACCCATAGATTTATAAAGTTTGTCATTTCATTTTTTAGACTTGTGTTTGACTGTTTGATTTGTTTTAGACTTTATTGAAATTTGATATGTTTACTTGTGATATTATAGCATGCACACATCCATGTAACATAAACATAAATCTTACAACAATAATGACATTTCATAAATTATTTTAAAGAGGGTACAAATTTTCCAATGATTTGAATCCTGCCACCAGCTAGCCTAGAACAAGTTTTATAACTCGTGGTCCTTCTATTCCTCATAGTGCTCAAATTTTTGCCTAAGTTTCTCTTTACTAGTTTTCAACTCAATGAACTTTTGTTATTTATTTACAAAGAAAGGTCCTAATTGTTGCCAAGCTAGCGAAATGCTTGCTGAAAGACTGACTTTTGACATTTTTCTCTTTTTCTGTTTACTGCTTTTTTTGGTTTATTTCTTTTTGGTCCTAAATGTGGTCGGGCTTGAACTTGTCTTAGTTAATCGAGTTGATGAATTCATTACCATCCATATCCATGATCTTGGATGCTCCATTACTTAAGATTTTCTTCACAACATAAGGACCTTCTCAATTTTGATGGAATTTCCCCCGAACATCCACTTTTGATGGTCTTATCTGTTTCAAAACCAAATCACCCGCTTTCAAAGGTTGGCTTCTAAGTTTAACCCGGTTATTATATGCCCTAGACATGCATTGTTGATACATCTGCAAGTGGTTTAACGCTCTCAAATGCTCTTCATCTATCATTTTTAGTTGCTCAAATCTAGCTCTTGCCCAATTTGATTCCTTTAATCTCGTTTCCAGGGCTACTCTAAGGGATTTTACTTCCATCCCGTATACTAGCGAAAATGGGGTTTTGTTGGTAGGAGTTTTGATGCTTGTTCTATATCCCCACAATGCGAATTGCAGTTTATCAGCCTAATCTCTATAGTTGATAACCATTTTGTTCAAAATTTTCTTGATCAATTTATTGGCTACCTCTACTACTCCATTGACTTGTGGTCTGTACGGCGATGATCAATGTTGTTTGATCCCATATTTCTCTATCAGATCCGACATAGCTCTTTGAAATTGAACCCCATTATCTATATGATATGATGCTGGATGCCATATTGGGCGAAAATATGCTTTTCTATGAACTTGGCCATCTTATTAGCAGTGATATTGGTTTAAGATTCAATCTCTACACATTTTAAAAAGTACTCGACTGCTACTACAATAAAACGATGTCCATTAGATGAACTTGGTCGAATTTCTCCAATAACGCGATGCCCCACTATGAGAATGGCCAAGGAGTAGATAAGCTATGGAGCTCTAATGGGGGTCAGTGGCTGATATCACCATAAATCTGGCATTCGTGAGACTTTCTTACTTCATCCACGCAATCTGAAACTATCTTCGTCCAAAAGTAGCCTTGGCATTGGATTTTCTTAGCAAGTGTCAAACCATTCATGTGGGGTCCACAATCTCCCGTATGTGTCCTCTGGATGACCATCAATGCCTCTTTTTTAGTGAGACATTTTAATAGTAACCCTTCAGACGTGCGTTTGAACAAATCCCCATCGACTAATCTTAATTATACTACCAACCATCGCAGAGAAGTTCGGTCTGAGTCTATTGCTCCTTTTGGATATTCTCCGGTTCTCAAAAATTTTTCTATGTCTAAGAACTAATTGCCAGTGACTTGTTCATCCTCAGTTTCCACCAGGCAATAGTAGAAAGGTTTTTTGGCTATCTGAAAAACCACTAGTTTTATTGGTTGAGCCTAGGGGCCTTCCCACATTAATGGTAGTGTAGCGAGTGTATCAACCATTTGGTTTTCATCTCTTGGTACATGTTGAAAAGTAATATTCGCGAACCTTTGGGAGGCCTTCCAAACTGCTTCAACATATGGTCGTAGTGATTCTTGCTTGATTTCCCAATCTCCAATGACTTATCGGATAACCAAAGCATCTCCGACTACCGAAACTTCTTTCACCTTCACTTTCTTAAGCGCTTTTAATCCAAAAAGACATGCTTCATATTCTGCGCCATTATTTGTTACCAGAAATTCCAACCACTTTGATAGCAGTATGACTTCATTTTTTGGGGTTATCAAGAAAACTCCTAAGCCTGCCCAATTTCTATTCATGGCAACATCAAAGAAAGTCTTCCATTCCATTTGACTCTCTTCTATTAGTGCTAATTGTTCATCAAAGAATTTGAGATTCTCAACGTAATCGGATTCCAATGGTTGGTTGGCTAGAAATTCTATAGTTGCTCTTCCCTTAATCACTTTTTTTTGTTAGTACTCGATGTCTAATTTTGATAAGAGTAGTAACCACCTTGAGAGTTTCCCGACTAAGGTTGGTGACTGATAAAAGTATTTCATTGGGTCGATCATGGCAATGGCTAAATCCTTTAAGATTGGAAACAATAGCATAGCTTCCTTGTTAGCCAAACCATTATTGTTAAAATCTTTTCGACTGGAGTATAGCACGACTCATATTCAAGCAACTTCTTGCTTAGATAGTAGATTGCATGCTCGCTCCTGTCTTCATGCTCTTTTACAAGCATTGCCCTTACTGATGATTCTTAATCGCTAAGCATAGGATCAGGGGTTTTCCAATTTTTGGTAGGTGGAGGATGGGTGGGTTTATCAGGTATTGTTTGTCAAACACAATTTGACATTGCTCATTCCAAACTACTTGTTGGTCCTTTCTTAAGAGCTTGAATATTGGTTCGATTGTTGTGAGCTTTGCAATGAATCTTCTGACATACTATAGAGACTCCAAAAATGCATGGACTTCTCTCTTTGTTTTTGGTGCAGGCATTTCCCTGAAAGCGTGGCTTTTTTCAAGGTCCATTTCAATTCCTTTCTAGCTGACTATATGGCCTAGAAGTTTCCCATAAGTTACTCTGAATACACACTTCTTCAGGGTTCAGATGCAAATTATATTTTTCGATTCTGGTGAGGAATTTGTCCAAGATAGGTGGGTGCTCTTCTCTAGTGTGTGACTTGACAAGCATGTCATCCACATAGACTTTAACTTCTTTGTATATCATGTCATGAAGAAAGGTTGTCACGGCCCGTTGATATGTTGCTCTGGCATTTTTCAGTCCAAACAACATCACTTTGTAATAGGATACTCCCCATTCTACAATGAAAGCCATCTCGATTTTATCAGTAATGGCCATTAAGATCTGATTGTATTCTAAGAAACCATTCATGAAGGAGTACAAGGCTGCCCTAGCGGCACTGTTGAACAATATGTCTATGTGGGGTTAGGGGGAAGTCATCCTTTGGGGAGGCTTTATTTCTATCCCTAAAATCTACGTAGACTCTGACCTTGCCATCCTTCTTTGCCACTGGGATGATGTTGGATAGCCATGTTGGATATTCGACCACTTCTAAGAATTTGGCCTCGATTTGTTTAGCTAGTTCTTCCATGACTTTTTCTGCCCATTCAAGTCGTAGGTGTTGCAGTTTCTGTTTCACATGTCTAATTCGAAGGTTGGTTGGGATATGGTGCTCTGTGATCTGTCTGTCTACCCCGGGCATGTCCTTGTATGACCAAGCGAAGGCTACCACGTGACATCTAAGTACATTTATTATCTCTCCTTTTTCATTAGGAGTCAAACCATTGGAAATTGTCATGATTTTTGATGATTCATTCATACCCAAGTTAATTTCATTTAATGATGCGTCATGTATGTTAAAGACATTATACGTATGATCACATGAATGCATGGTGCCACCTGGTAGAACATCAAATAAGTAAGCAAAATCACTGTATTTCATTGAATTGGCCTCAGAGGCAAAATTGTCAAAAACATCCTAAATGTTCAGAATTACATCATCATTATATTTATCCTCTACATGTGGAGGGCCTTCAATTGTTGTGGTGGGAGCATCAGGAGTTTCCTTGACGTTCAGGGTGGTCTAAGCAAGCTTTTCTGTTAAGAGTTTGACAATGTTGGATATAGCTTGATCTCTAGCATTGTCTTTCTATAATAATTTGCTAATGGCCTTTGTGAAAGCTGCGACTGCATCCTCAAGTGTCTCCTCCTTCTTGGGTTCTGTCAATTAGGCTATGGTAATCTCCATGGCACGAATAGGCTCTTCCTTAGATAATAAGGGTCCCTTAGGTTGGTTAATCAGTTTGCCAGCGGTGAAGTCAAACACATCATTGAAAATTTCGAACCCTTTGACTTCTTCCCCATTTAGAATAGACGGTTCTAGCTCCCCTAGATATGCCTTACTCCTTTCAGATTCGTAGATGCTTACCATGTTGCAAAATAATGGCCATTTATGCTTATACAGTTTCTTGTCTAAGGTAAAGCCTAATCCTAGCCCAGGTGTGACTAGAACAGGGTCAATAGCTCTGATGATCCCTTGATGGTTCTTCCAAAGACCTCTTCCTGGGATGAAACCCTGTTTCTTCATTTGATTTTTCAAACTTCCAAAGAAAAATGATGCCCCGTTGGAGTTTTTCGCTCCTTTTTCCTTCCTTCGATGGTCACTTCCACCCTCAGCCCTTGTGTTATTCTCTCCTCAAATGCTACAACCGCCATATCGACTCCTCATCCGCCTGGATAGTTATTAGGTGCCCATTGTGAATGAGCTTAATCTTTTGGTGTAAAATGGATGGGACTGCCTCCAGTGCGTGAATCCAGGGTTAACCTAGTAGTAGTGACTATGTTACTAGAAGGTCTAGTATAGTGAACTTTACTTTGGATGTCACCCCTCCTGCAGTGACCTCTGCTTCAAAGACTGAGATCACCCCCTCTTAGAATCATCATATGTTTGAATTACCGTGTTAGACTTTGTTAGAATATCCTCTCGCATTCCTAAATGAGGTAGAATTTTGAGCGAGTATAGGTTTAAGGTTGTCCCATGATCAACCATCACGTAGGGAATCGACCAATCAAAGATTCATACCTTGATAAACAGTCCCCTATTATGCACACCAAGCTCTTACGGCAATTTTGACTGATCGAATGTTATGGTCGATAGCTAGCGAGGAGTTATCCCTTCCCCGATTGCCGCACACATTTCAATTACCGAAGTTATGGGTGTTGCCAGCATTTCCATCAATTTCTTCACCAGCCCCATTCTATGCTTCTACGATATTTCATGCAACTTCTCAATGCTGAATTTTGCTTGAATTCCCTTCAGATGGTTTACCAGGGGGTTAATATCTAGCTCATCCTCATCGACCTTTAGGGAAGAGGTGGCTCAGGCTTCTCCCTAGTGACCTCATCAAGAGTCGAGTTGTATATCTTTACGGCCTCCTCCATCCAAAAAACCCTCCAACTATGGGTAACTCTCAATAGCCCATCCTCAATCACTCTTTTTTCAGCAGGAGTCACCCATGGGTACTAATCATATCTACCGATAGATTGGGTTTGAGATCCCTTTAACTGATAAGCATCCAGATTGATGGGTTTTCTTCCCATACACTATATCTCACCCTCGATTGAGTTTCCCTCTCCCATCTTTCTCTTTCATCTGGATTTTAGTACATAGGCATGCAGATCAATTGGTGCCTTTGCTGGGGTTTCTCCATGATCAACCTCTTCCTCCGTTGAAAATACATCTACTAGAGGATCCTCTTCCATGAAATCCCCTACATCAATCATTGTTGTGAGCGGACGACACAGAGCGATGGGTATCAAATTCAAAGGCGCGGTCCACCAGGGCTTTTAAAAAGAGTACCGGGTTAGGGACCTGAAAGGTTAGGTAGAAAAGCAAAAACATTTTTATATCAGTCAAACCCGAATCCGCTGTCTCTTACTATAGAGTCGCCACTTGGATTAGCTCTTTCCAGGAATTAGAGTCATGTGAGGCTTAACGTCCGGGGAACAGCCCACTAAGACTTAGAGATTCGGGTTCAGGATAAGTTGCTTATTTCTTATTGGATCACATTATATTACATCTATAGAAAATCGTATTTATTAGTTGCGCATATTCGAACTTATGTCATTTTTTGGAGTTATTATGCATGATTCACGTATATTTGAAAGCAGTAAATCCATCCATAAAGTAGCAAATAAATGCGGAAAGTAAAGATTAAAATTACAAAACCTCGGGAGATGCAACCACCCCGCCTATTCTTTTAATTACATTTACCAAAAAAATAAATGAAATTGCGATACCTTAAAGAAAATTAAAATCCTAAACACACATATAACCCTGCATCCACAAAGGTTAGCACATGATATATCACAATACATTGCACGTTTGCTTGATTTTGGCTTTAGTGAGGCCCATGTGGCCTATTGAAAGAATCACTGTAAGTGGTTTATTATTTTAAAATAAAATAATTCATTTTACTTAACACATTGGTTACTCATTTTAATTAATGAAATTGCTCGCATGGTAAAATAGTGAGAGTAGTTATATGGGAATATATTTTTATTCCCTTCATGGGGGTATTCTAGCATATATCTCCATTAATAAGGAGATTACAGATGAAGAAAGAAAAATTACAACATTCGTAATAAAAGCAGAATAATAAAAATCCTAGGTTCGCAGATGAAATCAGAATAAGAAATAACAGTAATGAGCATGGAATTAGCAGTTCTAGGAACTCAAAGGCTTACCCTTACAGAACGAATTCACTTCAATAATATCCATTCCACCTTAGAAAGTAGTCCTCATCATCTTTTAGTTTTTGTAGTTGAAATCTTGGCGTAAATCTCGAAAATACTTGTTTGATTCCTAACTCAGTTCCAGTTCTAAAGCTATATTTTGTTATGAAAATTTCCCAAATATTTATAGGGGAAAATCCCGAAAATCCAAAAAAGGCAACAAATTCTGGCGAGCCTCGCCAACCCAATCCCAGTTTTTGCAACTTTTTCGTGTATTTTTATATTTTTTGTATTTTGAATTAATTTTTTCAACAAAAGGAAAAAATAAATTTTATTAAAAGCCCTTTTCAAATTTAGAGACAAGGAACACTCCCATATGAAAGAGTCTGGATAATCGAGAATTGTGTGATTCAAGGATAAAATCCCAAAAAGCTATCATCATCAAACGCGCGAGCTGGTACAAAATCCCGTGCTCACAGCTACCCCTCGTGTGATCATTTCTGGTTAAATAGCTAGTATGATCACACGAAAAGAGTGAAGGGAATGAGAAAATACCTGACCGTTGCGGTTGGTCACTTCTTTATATAAGATCGGTGATGACATGGGCCTTCCTTTCTTGCGCTGTGCCTTAATTGGGTCATCTGTTTCTTTCTTTTGAGTCCCTTGATGTTTAGTGCCACTTGTGGGTGGGTCTGGTGTGGTTATTACGTACCCCTTGTGGGTTGAACTCTAGTTGGCCTTGCTTGTTGGAATTGCCAAAGTAGGTTTCCTAAAAAGCGAACCAAATTAGATTCTCGTTTCCTTCTTCGGTTTCATTTCCTTATTAGGAAATTGAGTTGATTCCTATGACAAATCAAAGAAAATATAATGCTAGTAATTATTTTAATAAATTTTTTAATTATTTGATAGAGTTTATGTGAAGCAAAAATTTTGCCCCTTCAATTAAAAGTTAAAACATCGAGAAATAAATAATGAGTTAGGGAACTATCGGGGATGTCTCGTGCATTTTATGTTGTGTTAGGAGGCTTTTATTGGAGAATATAAAAAAAATAGTTAGGGCCCACCTATTTTCTTTATAAATATAACTCTCCTCTCCTTATTTTCTCACTTCTCACTTTCACTCTCTCTCTCTCTCTAAATACTTTCTCTCTTCCTTCTCTCTAAAAAATATGTTACCGAACACTGGCATGCAGCTTAGGTTCCCTTCTAGTCATAGTCCGCAACCTACTGATCAGGCTGGCATTTTCTCTGTCAATATTGACGTTGCATATGGCTTGAGTGCGAGGGAAACCATACTAGGGTTTACTCCTACCACTCCTATAGAGACACTGGATCCCGATTTTCTAGCGCAGCTCCATCTTTCTTGGATTGAGGTATTTACTAAAAACATTTTTATTTCTTTATTTCTTTAGATTTATTCACTTTTATGTATTTTAGGGAGTAGAATTGAATTGAAACTTGAACCATGTCGTGGAATTTTAGCTTAGAAAAGTACCAAAAATAGAGAAAAGTGGAACTATGGCCCGCAGGGAAATTTCCAGCGGACCAAAACTGCCGAAGCCCCAAAAGGGGCTCGCCAAAACTTCCGACGAGGCCCCTAGGGACCTCGCTAAAACTTATGGTGTGGGCCCCTTGGGACCCTTGCCAGAATTTTTGGCATGAGAACTTTTGGCGAGGGTCTCTATGGACCCTCACCATAATTCACTACACCATAGATGGCCTTTACCAACCTAAAAGCAAACCGTTGCCCTCAATGTGAACCAATTTTAATGAAAAAATTGATCTATGGCTACAAAATTACAAAAGTGTTTCAAATGGGTTGCGGTAGATATATAAAACCATAAAATTTGAATACTTCTCCAACACTATGTACAAGTCGTTGCCTAAAGCCCAATATATTTGACAGCGCGGGAGTAGGAAATATTGGCGGGATCACTTCCCACCCAAATAAATTACTGAAATAAAAAATAAAAAATAAAAACAAAAATATATTAAAAGTTGTATAAAAGGAGTACAATCTCTCTCCTCTTTACTTTCTACTTTCTCAAACTTCATCTTCCTCTGGTTTTTTAATCTCCTAAAATACGAAACCCTTTCATCCTCTATAAGAAATTTACTCTTTAAATTGAATTTCAGTAGCTGGAGATCTTGTGAGCTTGAAGGAACTGCTGCTCGATGGGTTTAAAGGAACGCAGGTTTGTGTAATTTTTTCTCAATTTTCTTGTTTAATTTTCAAATTATGTTACTTGATGTGCAACATATACATATATAAACAAAATTAGGGTTTCATATGTTGGTGAAAAGTAAGCCGGAAAGGCCTATTTTGGGCTCTAGCGTGTGTTCCCAATCCTGATTTCCCCTCCTTCCTTTAACGAAAAGTCTTTCTAATAGACCCTCGACAATTAAATAACTAAATTCGATGAAGCCTCCTAGCCTGGAGGCAATTTTAAACTCACCTGAATAAATGGGCAAGTTTAGGTTCATTACTTGTGAGTTTTTTCTCTTTATCAATGAAAGTGAATTAGGTTTATTAATTGCTTAAGGATAGTCCTTCCCCCAGGTGTGCCTAAAGTCTTATGTTTGATATGTTTAATGATACTGAATATGATAAATTATATAATTTTCATTAAAGTTTTGTGATTTTGCAAATTTTTGTGGGGTTTGTTTTAGCTGTGTTGGTGATATATTCTGGTGTTTTTAATTTTCTTTTTGGCAGTTGTTCTGCTTCCTTCTTGCTATCTTTCGATCGATTGAGTAACCGTCCAACCTTCGCATCACAACATCAGTAACAACTAAGGTGAGTTTTTCAATTTAAAATTACAAACCCTTAATTTTTTATACGTTTCATTGAGATTCTATGTCACGTGCTGTTACAATATATGACCTGTTTTTGTTGCTTAGAAGTTCTGTTAAGAGCATCTGCTCTACAGAAAGCAAACATTTTCATTATGTTGAAGATGTTAGCAGCTTATTCCGATTGGCAATCGATTAATTCGTTTTCATATACATAATCTAACCTTCATTTTCTTTAATCGCTTATTCTAAGAATCTGCACCTATGCTTGCACTGATGGGGTCACCTTATTTGATTTTGGAAACACCTTTGATTTGCATAATAACCAGCTCTAGAAGTTAAAAAGCAAATTGTATCATTTTTGCATTGCAGTTGATTAAAATTATTGTTCTTATATCTGTGAATGGATGATGTCGATGATGCAAGTGCCACTATCATATGTGTAGGATATAATTGGTGTTCATCAATTCTTTTATCTTGTTTTTTCTTTGGAAAGATGAAACTCGAATTCTAATTTTCATTTTCGAAGAAGATATGATCTTCATTTTTACTACTTGTTAGTAATTGTAATTTGATGTAGAGTTGTTGGTGAAACTGAGAAAGCCTCTCTAGTAGTTGATATAATCTTAGCTAATGCCTCTCATCAGTGCTTTATTCCATCTGCTGATAATTTTACCAAAATGAATTTATGGCCCTTACTAGCAGGTGATTCTAGCAATACTCCTTGGAGCTTTCCACTTCATAACAAAGTCAAAGTGTTTGGCAATATTTTGCTCAAACAGAAAGAAGAATTTGCCTATTGTTTTGATTGGTTAGTTTTCAACACCAAAACCTTAATTTGTTCAGTTGTGTATATTTCTTTTTTGTTGATTTTGATTCATTTTTAGTTATCTAAATTGAGCCGATGTGATTTGTTAAATATTTTCTATTTTATATGTCAAGTAAGTGTTTGCTAATGTAAGAATTGTCGGTCTATTGTATTGATTAGTCACCCAAAGAATATATGACTTGGCTTACTAAATGTATATATTTCAATTTTATTGGGTTGTTACCCAACATCACAATTCCTATTGTTGTTCATTAGTTTAGTAAATGCACACTTCACACATGT
>CATIWQ010305775.1:0-26665 GCA_949673415.1 Euphorbia schlechtendalii
TGAATTTTGCAAAATGGAAAACCATGAAAAATGTTTTCGTTAAGAATGAATATCATACGTCATTCTCAAAAAAATTTACTGATTATATATATATATATATATATATATATATATATATATATATATATATATATATATATATATATATTGTTTTGTTTTATTAAAAGTTGTATTTAATTTATTCCAAACTCTTAAACATTTATTTAGATTCTTAAAATATTTTAAACAATAAATTTTCACTTAAGGCTTTTAAATAATTTTTTTACCATCCTAAATATTTATTTCGAGCCTGAAATAGTATTTGTGGTTAAATTTGCCTGGAACGTGGTTCCACATGCTAGCTCTTTGACTGATGTTGATTCCAAATGCTCCTCCTTGAAGTGTTCTGAAGGTTCCTGCAAGATAAAAACTATTGCTATGGGGGACTAGCCATGTAACCGGCGTAACCTCTCCGATGCTTAAGTTAGATCGGATTTAAGAGAGGAGGTATAGAGTTTTTTAGTGTTTTTAGAATACGTACCTCTGAGTAGTGATCCAAAGGGTCCTTTTATATTCTTTGACCGTCCCCCAGTTTGATCCAAAGTGTGAATCAAATAGAGTTCTAGTTTGAATGGATCTTTATCTTATTGATAGGATAAAGCTTATATGAATTGAGAATTCCAGTTATGGAGGTCTCTTTTCAGACTAAGAGTTTTAATTGAATTCTTTACTCCCGAGATTCTGGGGTTGGTCCAAGCGGACAAACCAACTTAGCTTGGTGGCCACTTAGACATTTCTCTGAAATAGGAGAAGACTAGGTCTCTTCCAAATTTGGGGCAGATATGATCTGCCCCGATGATCGCCAGGTCTTTAACATTTGGGGGGATAAGATCCACTTAGATAGACAAGAACATTCCTAGCCTTATCATAGCATCTTCCCCTGTTCCAGGCGGATACGATCCACCTGGGGGTTTTTCATGGTATGCAATCACCTGTCAACACAAGTCCCCCCACAAGTGTGTGTGTGTGTGTTTCTTCAAGAGCTCAATTTTGATTCCGCTTGATCCAAGAGACGCTATCATCATGTGCATGTGAGAAGCTTCTAGGGCACGCTTAGGGTTTCACACATGGGCATATGCGTTCGAGCACTGAACTGAAAAGTTCACAATTTTTCAAATTTCAAATGTGAGGTGGGGAGCAAGCCATGTGTCAAGCATGGGAAGAGTGCCTCTTCACATGTCTTTTCATCTCTATATAAAGGTTTTATTTCCTCATTTCACCATTTCTACAATTTCTCTTCTTCTCTAGTGATTTTATGCTCTACTTCATCAAGCACCATCAATCATCTTTCCTTTCCTTAAGCTTCTCTGATCAAGCATATTCTCTATACAAGTAAGTTTCCATCTTTCCTCTATTTCACTATTGATTCATATTTGTTGCTTATTTTGGAAAAATGTTACAACTTCAGTTCTTCTCTTTGTTCATCTACCACTGTTTCAATTTGCTTAGATGTTAATTTCCATCTAGTTTGACCCCTGATTCTTCATTAATGGTTGTTTAATTAGGCCTTGATCCATCGATCATTCATATCAATTTTGTGCTTTGCATTTCAATTTCCCAGAATTACTTGTTCATATGTTTCTCTATTTTCCTAGAATTACTTGTTCATGTGTAGAACACTTGCTAGATATGAGATTCCTATTCAATTGATATGAATGTTGTTTGTTCATTCTCTTTTCTATTTAGATCTGAAATATCAGCGTAGGTGATTCAAATACTATTTATGCCACCTCGAACTAACCTAGGATTCTTTAGGATTTTTCTAACTTTTTAGGGTTTTAATAGGTGATAATGATTGATTCCGCCTCCTCCACTAGTAGCCAATTTAGTAGGGAATTGGCTGAGATAAACTCCAAGTACTTTAAACTTTTGAATGTAGACTATACTAACTATGTCTCAACCTCTAGGGCACCCCCTCCAATCGAAGCTATGTCCGAGTCTGGTGAGAATCAAGTGTCTCGTAGTGAATCTGCCTCGTCCTCCCAATCCTCTTCTGTTGTGGCCTGGGCTAAAATAAATGAAGAGATGGATTTATTTCCACCAGTGCCACCTTGCAAAGCCATTAGAGTTTCATCCCGCACTCATAAGATGAAGAGAGGTGTGGCTCACCCCATGAGGCTGTATGGGGCCACTCGCTCTGATACCTTGGCTAGGGGGAAAGGAAAAGCTTGAGAGATAGTGAATAGGACACCTTGCCTTGAGCTAATCGAGTCAGTTCAAGAACTAGTTGATCTGGAGTTTGAGATAGAAGTTTTCCCCTAACTCAAGGAATGTGACGTAGTGCTCCCCTCCAAATAATAGTGGCTCACTCGTCCGCTTGAGGGGTTTTTTGGTATTAATATGGACCAAATTTGGTCCTAGTTTGTCTATCCACTTCTTGAGGGTCTTAGTGAGGTTTTGAGAGAGTTTGGCCTAATTCTGGCTTAAATTCATCCCAATGCTTGGATAGATTTGGTAGGAAATTATCTTATTTACACGGGTCTAGAGATGCGCTTCGACATCGAGTTCTTTAGGCGAATTACTTCGCTAAGGAAGACTGCCACTGAGGACGTGTATCACTTTGCTCATCGAGGCAGCTTCTACTAATTCACGAACAAATTGCATTCAAGGAAGAACTTCAATAGCTATTTTATTTTTATTAACTAAGAGGATCGCCATCCAAAGTTCCCCACCGAGTGGAACCCTTATCTTGACTTGGCCTGCAAATTTGCCTGCTTGGATATTAGGGTAGAGGTCTTTAAGGCCCTTAGGAAGGGGATGTTGCTATGCTAAAATATTAGTTAGGTAATGGCGAAAAACATTAGGATTATTGAGCTGAGACAGTCGGATCACATTAATCACTCCGGGCCCTAAGTTTTTCCAGGTATTTACTTCTTTTTCTTTCTTTTCAATGTTTAATTTTCCTTCGGCCGATGATCTTGTGCAACAAGCCATCAAGGTGTCCAAAGGTAACAAACGCCCCACTAAATGAGTTGACCCTGTGCTTGTTAATGCAGTTCTTGGTATACGAGGCGGAGATTATAACAAGCAGAAAAAGAAGCTCAAGGCTCAAATGGCTGAGGAGGTCCCTGAATCCTCTACAAAGCAGCCTCAACCTTCTATGAATGGAGAGGCTTCCCTCCAACTGGTAAGAACTTAACTTTAGTTTTCAACTTGTTTGCTCAGTACCAAATTTGTTTCCATTTTAGGGTACCCACATGGATTCTATGCTGAGTCTTCTAGGCAAGTAAGCTCGGAGTCTATTCAGGGAGATCTGCTATCATTCACAGGGGAGGGTAATCCTTCCATTTTCACCGCCTCAATTTAAAATGTCCTAAGGATAATTTTTCCTCTCCTTACTAAGAAGGATGACTTAGTGGCTGAGTCTTTGCTTAAGTCATCTAAGACTTTATTTATGATGTCCACTGAGGTATTTCTTCACTTTTTCTTGTGATTTACAGCTATTGTTTCCATTTTTATTAATGACATGTTGGCTTTTTTAGATGGCTTCTTGGGTGGCTGAGATGACCTGAAAGAGCCTAGATGTGGCGAGGTTGGAGTGGACCCATGAACTCACTACTCGTGAGCTAGAGAATGCCAACAAAAAGGTCTTGGAGCTTGAGGCGGCCATGGCAAGATGGCCCGGCAGCTTGAAGAGGCCAACAAGAGGGCAGAGGAGGCCTAAAAGAAGGCTGAGGAGCTAGCTTTGGCTCTGGATAACTTGTAGAACACCATCTCGAAATATGAGGTGAAGGTTCCTAAAGTTATCACTGACTATAGCCAAGCTATGCTCAATATGATGATGGATGGCCGTGAGTATGGCCAATTGATTTTTGAGTCTTACCGGGCTCATCATCCGGACCTTCCTGAAGATCTTATGGCGAGATTGAAGTACCCCAATGAGCCAGATGAAGAGGAGGAGGCCTTAGATGATTCGGTTGAGGAGCTTAAGGAGGGTAGATGTGATGGGACTTCCTCTGCTAACCCCCCCGGCATAGCATAGGGTTTATTGTATTTATATTTTGTAAGAATATTATGCCTTGTTTATCCTTTCAATGATATTTAACATTTTTTTCTTTGAGTGTTCTTGAACGCTTCCATATTTTTTCACTGCTTGAATGGCTCATTACTGTTTGTGTGCTATTAAGCCACCTTGGCAGCCTCATTGCTTAGGTCTTATAGTTTTGAACTACCTAAACGATCCTAGAATTGTTTACCCTTTAATGATATTTTTAGGTCTTATGTATTTGAGCCGCCTCAGTGGTCTTATGTTTACCACTTAATGATATTTTTATGTCTTATGCCTTTGAGTCGCCTTAGTGGTCTTTTGTTTACCACTTAATGATATTTAGGTCTTATGCATTTGAGCTACCTCAGTGGTCTTATGTTTACCACTTAATGATATTTAGGTCTCAAGCGTTTGAGCCGCCTCAATGGCCTTATGTTCGCCATTTTATAGTTTTCTAGGTCTTATGCTTTTTAACCGCCTCAATATTTTAAGCGCTTTTCTTTTATTGTTTGTGCAATCTCAAAGTGTGATCAGTACTTAAATGTGCATGTTTTGAAATTAATCACTTTTTATCTAATAAATTGAAAAGCACATCCGGGGAATTCTACACATCCGATTATCTTTCTCTTCTAAGGGTGCGCCGCCTCATTTAAAACTTGTAGGAAAAACCCATTGGGAAAAAGTCCTTAAAAGGAAAAGAGTACGGTCGCCTGAATCCCTCTAAGAGTTGTATGCCATGTAATATGGCCTAAGCTTTGCGATGTTCCAAGTTCTTAGGACCTGCTTTCCTTCCATGGTCTATAATTTGTAAGTTGCTAGTCCGATAACATGTGAAACTTTATAGGGGCCTTCCTAATTCACTCCCAGCTTACCTTTGCTTTCCCGCACCTGCGAGGCGGTTGCGTCCATGAGGACCATGTCGCCTTCTTGGAGGTGGATTTCTCTGACTTTTCTATCATTGTATTTGGCAATCTTAGCTTTGTAGGCGGCCATTAGGATGCACGCCCTCTCATGTTTCTCTTACAGAACATCGAGATGGTATCTCATAATTATGTCATTCTCTTTCTCTGTGTAGTAGGCCACTCGGTCAGATGGTATCTCATATTGATGTCGTTCTCTTCCTCGACCCCATGTACCATTGAAAAAGGTGTTTCTCCTGTAGATGTGTATGGGGTCGTTCGGTATGCCCATAGAACATTAACCAACTAGTCCGGCCAGACTCCCTTTCTTTCCATCACCCTTTTCTTTATTCCTTGACCAATCATTTTTTTTGTAATTTTAGTCTGGCCGTTAGTCTATGGGTGAGAGACTGAGCTAAAGTGGGTCTCAATCTTCAACTCCTTGCAAATGTCTTAGAATTTGCTATATGTGAATTGCGTACCATTGTTTGAGATGATTTGGTCCGGTACTCTAAACGGCATTATGATGTTCTTTTTGAAAAAATCTAGCACTCGGTCTTTTGTGATACTACTAAGAGCGACTGCCTCGACCCATTTCATGAAATGGTCAATGGCTATAAGGATCCATTTTCTTTTTCCACTTACTTCAAGAAGAGGTCTTGCAATGTCAATTCCCCATATTGCGAATGGCCAGGTGGTTAGAAGGGGGCGCTGCATCGCGTGAGGGATGTGAGACTTTTGTACATGAATTTGACATTAGTGGCAGGATTTGATGTATGTCTCGATGTCCAGGATCATAGACTCCCAATAAAAATCAGCGAGACTTGCCCTTCTAACTAGTGTCACCTGGTGGGAGCCACAGCCTCCTTCATAGAGTTCTTGTAGGATTTTGGCTCCTTATTGAGCTGTTATGCATTATTTCCAAATGTTGGAGTATGATTTTCTGTAGAGCTCCCCATTTAGCAAGGAAAACAGCATGGCTTTCCTCACAGTTTTGGTAGCCTCGATTTTATCATCTGGCGGTCAGTTCATGGTGAGGTAATCGTAGATGGACTTCATCCATCCGAGATCTCATTGCTCTATTAGTAAGCTTGCATCTGTTTCATTGTTTGGTTCAGTAATTACCTCATATGGTGAGGTTTTTCCACTCTTCTTCACTTGAAGCCGCCTTGGCTAATTTGTCTACCCGCTCATTTTCTTTCTTAGGGATATGTTCAATCTTCCAGGCAACTCCTTTTGACTCTAGTATCTCAATAAGATTTCTTACCTTTGAGATATACTTCATCATTTCTATGTCTTATGTCTTTTGTCTTTTATCAGATTCCATATCAGTGTAGAACACTAAGCCTAAAGGTTCAAGGATGGGAAGCCAAGTTTAGGTTAACCTCTTTAGGATCCTATGAGGTCACACACTTTAGGTCTTTACTAAACTAAGTAAAGAATTAATAGACTATGTCTATGCCAAGAATATAAGGGAAATTCAAACTTGTTAGATGAATTATTAATTGGTTGGATTAAATAATAATTAAAGGTTTTTTAAGAGGAGTTGGGAACAATTGCATGGGATAGAGCAAGGGAACTCTTCTCGTTGCGAGTGGATACCTAGAAAATGGGTTGTTCATGCATGGGGCCTACATGGTAGCCTAGTGAGCATTAAAATTCTCACTAACAGCCAACATGCATTGGGACAAGATTAACGCATGCTGGTGGGGTGTAAGATCGCAAGCACTACTAGGTAGCGTTTACGTAAGCCTGTAGTGTAGGCCCACCAAAAAGCCTATAAGCGAGGCTTGCGGGAAGTCCTATAAGGCCTCACTTGCATGATAAGGGAAGCCAAAGTGGGCTTCCCTTAGAGGCTATGCATAACCCACTAAAGTGGGTTATGTGCGTGGGTTAACAACGCGTAGAGCATGGATCTCCGCGGGCAACCCGTGTGGGATGAGGATATCCCACATTGGAAAATGGGGGGAGTATTTTTCTTCCCTTCCACTATATATAGTGGCCTCCTCCTCCTCCTCCTTTCATCACTTTAGCTTAGCCTTTCCTTCTTAGTTTTGACTTCTTTTCTTTGTGAGTTTTTGCTAGGTCTTCCACAAGAATTCTTTTGAAGGCTTATTTCTTTTTTTGGAAAGAACCTTCTCAGTTATATTTTCGGGTTGGTCTACGAGCAGTCTAGCAGCTACTTGTTAACTAACAAGTTCTTCCTCTATGTGAGGTTTTGGTTGGTTGGGGTCCATGTGGACTAATTATATAGGTTATCATGGTTTTGAGGCTTCTACTAATGAAGTGTTGTTCGATTGTTTTAAGGGAGCGTCGAACCAAAGGAAAGGCACGTATCAACTGATAATGCTCTAATCTTAGATGCTCGGTTTCTTTTATTAAGTTTTATAAACCTATAAGCATCTACGGAATGTTTTAATTTAGATTATATCAATCATGCCATGCCTAAGATACCTTTTAGGGTTAATCTTAAGTTTCAAAACTCTGTAGTGTAATTTCGCAAGCCTTCGTTTGCCTTAATTAACCAACAGGGATATAATAGCAATTGTTCAAAACTAAAACAAGGTCACTAAGCAAACGAAGGCTATATGTCCCTATAGCTGTTGCAACAACACTTTCTTCGTTTCCAACTCTTAGGTCCATTTCCCTATTTGCAAGCCTCATACTATTTCGCAACCCTTACACAAAAGTACAAATATGAGTACCACAACAAGTATCCAATACCCACGTAGACTCATAAAGAATTGGAGAGAAACTCTCTATCCCAAACATACCTAAAGTAGATTCCTCACTTGGCTTCTTCTTCACTTGTTTAGAAATCTGAACCTTGCAATCCTTCTTCTAGTGGCTTGACTTGCCACATCCAAAGTATACATTTACAATTCCTTTCTTATTGTTCTTCTTCATACTTATTTTCTTCTTGGTACTCATATCCTTTCTAAAATGGGACCCACCCTTGGAAGGTTTGGTTTTCTCAACAAAAAGTAAAGCCGTTGGATCCTTTCGAATCTTAGGTTCTACTATTTTTCAACATGTTGACCAACTCGGGAAGTGTAGAATCAATCTTGTTCATATAATAATTAGTCACAAATTGTGAGTAACTATTACTTAATGATGCAAGTATCAGATCCACACATAATTCGTTATCCATCACAAAACCCAATTGAGTCAGCTTCTCTATAGTGCCAGCCTGCATCTTCATTCTGAATAACAGTTTTGATGTATCAAATCTCTTGGACTTGGCCTGCTCTAAAAAGAATTCTCGAAGATAGAGAATCATGGTGTCTAAGTCGATGCTCTCATGTTGTTTCTAAAGATCAAAATTCAAAGTTTCCAACATTATACATGCCGTCGTTTCACAATCCTTTCTGTGCTTCTACCATGCCTCATTTTCATTGGTATCAACATCAGGTTCGTTAGGGAGGGGCTCCTATTAAACATAATTTATCCTTTCGGATCTAAGGACTATCCTAATCACCCTAAACCAGTCAGTAAAATTTGAACCATCCAATTTGTAGTCAAGAATTAAGCTAAAATTTTTGTTTGGATTCATTATTCAACCTAGATATAAGACATAAATTATTTAGACATAATTATATTTACATGCATTTAATATAAGGTCTTTAATCAAAAACATATTTCCTACTATTTTATCGACATTCAAATAGCCCCTTCTATTGAATTCGGGAAATCTTGTTAAACTAATTTTCCATAATAGGTAGCATCCATAGCCCATCTATTGTGACCCCCTCTATAGCAGGTCGAGCCATAACAATTAACCATGTTTAGAACCCCGTCCATTTGGATTCAATGCAATTGCTAGTGTATTTTAGTTCTCTTTCTCGAGACGTGCATACCCAATTGTATGACTCCTCAAATGTGTCTACAATTCGGCATTAGCTCCATTGACATGGATGACTAACCCATTTTGGTTAACGATTTAACCCAATCTAGTCTCATGACCAAACACATGTTAAGGGAAAGCATGTTGTACATGTCCTTACATTCGTTAATAAGGTTCATACCATGACTTATGACCGGAAGACAACTTACCACATTAATATATGTTGTAGGGATTTTATTGGTGCAGCTGGTCTCACTCTAGTCTAGGACTTATACAATAGATATGATTGTGATAATAATAATAATAATTATGGGCTATTTAGAATTCTTAATCTATGAGATCATGCTCAAGACTGGTACATCATAATTATTCCAATATGCCAAGACTCCACATAACATGCAAAACAAAACAAGGTCCATGTTTAAGTTCTTGCACCTATCTATAATATTAAATCTAACAACTTAAACAAAGATTGTAAAACCATATGTGGAATCCAATTTCCATACAAGAAATCAACTAAGTCATAAAAGTCCCTTATGTTCGCTTGAACCTAATACTAATTGAGATCCTGGTAAGAGAGGCCCCCTTGAAGCAAATGAGCAGCCAAGTCCAATCCTTGCCAAAATAACCACGGGCACTTCAGTTCATTGTACCTTAGACAATTATTATTTAAAGACTTTGTTCTTTTAATCGAGTGAAGTACTAGACGACCCTCAATTTAAAACATTTACATGTGCCGTAAAATACTATTAATTTATATGATAATCACCTAGATTAATTTTGAGCAAAACCTAAATCTAGTTACCACATCATTTTCTATAACAGGAATTGAACCCTAAGCCATGCATACCATACTTTATTCAATTCATAGAAAATATAATTTCAATATTTTATCATCAAACATACACAGCATAAGGTAGGTTGTGATACCGCTAATGATTAATTTAGGCAGTTATTGAACATTTGAACTTTCATGGTGGAATTTGAAAACTAAAAATTAACCCTAAAGGATCTCATAAGCATGGATTGATTGACATAATCTAAATAAAAATGTTCCATTGATATCCCATTTGGGCTTCCCTTGTCCCGCAGCCTCGCTTGCTAGTGGGCTTGTAGCCCACCAGCATGCGTTGGCCTTGTGCCAATGCATGCTAGCAGCATATGACCTTTTTTATGCTTGTGAAGCAGCCACACAGTCCCCACCATGAATAACCAGTGTTCATGGGGATCACTCGCAATGGGAAAAAAATCCTCTTGCTCCACTACGTGTAATTTTCCCAAATCATCTTTAAATATATTTGGTCTGACCATTTAATGGTCCATTCAAAATGAGTTTTACTTTCCCTTATATTCTTAGTATAGACCCCATCTATAAGTTCTTTACTTAGTCCGGTAAAGATCCAATGTGCGTAACTTCATTGGATCTTGAAGCATAAAGCTGCTAGAGGTTAACCTAAACTGAGGTCCTCATCTGGGACCTTTCAGCTTAGAGTTTTAGACCGATATGGAACCTGATAACTTTAAATAATCAAATGGGCTTTCTAGAAAAGGAGTATGATCATCCAATACTGGAAACATGACATGCCTATTACTTGATATGGCAATGCAATAGCAACCAGTACAATACACTCCTTCGATCAAGTTAAGTACCATCCAGTTTATTGAGCTTGTATTTTGTGTTAGCTCATGTAATAGACGTAGTTATCCTATAATTAAAGTTATTAGCAAAGAACACTACTAGCCTTTATGTATCAAGATTGATAAGAAACTTGTTTTATCAATCTCATACTCTAATCAGAGGTTCATGAGTTCATCACTTCAACAAGAGGTCTTAAGGTACAACTCCCATTATATCACTATATTAGGAGCAATAGATCCCATCTTGACTACTCGACTTACCAACGAATGACATCACTATACCTATAATCATCTATATCATCCTGATCACCAAGGAATGAATAAGTATAACCCAAAATATAACAACTCCCATACAGGGTAACTAGTATCTAAGGTTTGAGGATAATCGTACTACTACTGCAATAAGACATGAGATCAACACATGGATATAGTTATTTTCAAGTGTATGTCTTATAGAGGTCTCCAATGTATTACCTAAATACATTCATGGGTTAACTCAAGGTACCACCTTCAGGTCATGAGATCGATTGCTTAGATCAAACCCAATGAGTAAGCTTATACATGCTAGTCTGTTTGCTTCATTAATGTCCAGTCTCAATGAAACTATGACTAGGGATATTTAGACTTTTCATAGAAACACATGTGTGCAGTTCTCATACGATAGAACTCCCATTATGTCCTTACACTTTCACACTATGAAATAGTCACAGACTTTGTCTTATTATATCTATGAACAAATACATATACTTAAGATCATATATAATACCAGTAGAATATATAATTTAGAAACAATCATCGATATATAACAAAGATGCCTTGTTATTGATAATTAATAATCTGAAACTATTTGTACATTAATGACTAATAAAGATATATCACCCTAATTTCCTCTAATTCATACATCATGTTTAACAATATCTATTCCCTCCCATGCTCACACGTTGAACATGGCCAAAAAGATCTACACGTACTAGTTCAAGACTTCTTTTTTATGAGAATCAGTTCTTGATTTAAAACTTTGTAAAATATTTTCCATATTCACATGCATTACAAAGGTGATCATTCTCAAAGTTTATACTTAGCAAGCCCTCAGAAAGTTTTTATAATACTAATTAGGACAAAAGATACATGTTTTCATGTCTTAATCTTTAGTGTCATAGCAATGATTATTCTTCATTAGACACTAGACATATATCTTTTTTATCTTTATCCTTTAAATCTATCATATAGAAATTGTTTTCTCTAGGTACATAAAAATAGTTTGATTGGGCTTGCAGTCAATTATTGATTAACAATTTGAATCAAAGATAACTTTTATTCCATGATCACATAGTTGTACAACACTCAAAAGATTTATCTTTATCCATATACTAGGGAGACTTTATCAATCTTGATTTCAAATCCAATGGCTCATTTTCCAATGATTTTTCCTTTCTTGTTATCTCCAAAAATCACATTTCTACATCTCTTAAAAATCTAGTAAAATGGATGAATTTTCATTTTCATGTCATGTGCCTTGAGCATCCACTACCAATGTACCATAAATTTTTTAACTTTTGTGGATGTAAGGCTTACCTATAAAAGGAAAGGGTTAGAACTTTTAAACCTAATTTTCCTTGGGTTTAGGTGCATAAAAAACTAAATCAGGCCATGTGCAATCATCAAAATATCCTTTTCTTGGACAATGCTATTGTTTTTGTTCTTCATCCCATAAAAGTTACAATGAATGTTGAAGTTATTTTATTTTTTATCCCTAAGGGAGAGAAATATCAAAGGTTTTTTAGCCAATTCCTTTTGCGAAGCTTGCCTTCTTTTAGGGACATTTGGGGTTTGCCTTTAAGATTGATTGTGTTTCAGAGGATTATCTCTTATTTGAGATGTATGGCCTCATTTAAATAATCATACATATGGGGTTGTCTTTTATTTTTCCTTTGAGCCTTCCATTGAAGGTGAGGTTTCCTTCAAGATGGTTTTTGAGGATGATTTGTCCACAAATTCTGATTTTTCTTTTGAGATGTGCTTCCTTTTAAAAAGTTTATCTTTCTAGAAAATGTCCCTCGATTAGTATCAATTTTCTATTCAGTTCTGAGGAATTTACTCCAACTAGTACCAGTTCCTTCTTGTTCTTCTCAATATCAGTATAATGCTTAATCTCTCAACTGTGTAGAGAATACACAATTTTCCTTACTACTCGATCATGTATAGCAAGTTCCTAAAGATCTTCCTTAATATTTACTTAATTTTTTTTCTTTTTTGACCATCTTATATATGTCCATTAGAACTTGCATAACTTGATCAGGCCTTCTAAAGTTGGAGTTTACCTCATTATTTTGGCATGATTGGCTTTGACTGGGCTTCTTGGAAGATGATACTCTTCCAATGTCAGCATCTGATTCAATAGTGGGTACCATGTCATCAATAGTCATGAAGTAGATTTGGGTTGTCTCTTCATCATTGTTGAGATTCAAGAGATGCTTCTTCTTCAATATTTCTATAGGTTGCAACCATATACTTCCTTCTTTTATCCTTCTTCAACTTAGTATAATCAGATTTGATGTGTCCTTCCAGATGGCATTCAAAGAAAGTGAGATTCTTTAAATGTTCATTCTTTGATTTATCTTTAGAAGATCTAAAATTTTCTTTTGAATGCTTTTGTTGGTCGCTTCCCTTCTTATAGAACTTCTGAGGATATTTTCAACTTTTTTCATGAATCTTTTGAACTTTCTAGCCAGCATTATTACCATTTGTTCATCATCATTTGAATGCTCTTCATTTTCATATTCAACCTTGAGGATAATGGCTTTTTTCCTTTAGCCTTGGCTTTGTCTTTCTTTTGAAAGTTTTGTATAGAGATCTCTTTAGTGATCAAAGATCATATCATCTCATTATATTTGTAGGTAGCGAGATGTTGAGCCTCCTTAATGGCTAACTTTTTTCCTGCCAATCTTTGGTGAGGATTTTATTGACTTGTTCTTCCTCAGAGAACACCTTTCCCAACCTCTTTAGTTCATTTATGATGTTGTTGAATATGACATTCATATTGAAAATGTACTCATTTTCTTCCCTCTTGAAAAACTCATAGTACTATATGTTCTCATTGATTTTGACTCTTTAACTTTGTTATTTCCTTCATAGGTCACCTCAAATATCTTATATATATCCTAGGCACTCTCACATCCTAAAATTTTATTATATTTGGTAGCATATAAAGCATAGTGAAAAAAGTTAATAACAGCAACATCTCTTCGTAACTTTTTATATCAAAATCATTATATAAGTTTTCATGTTTTTGAGTGGTTACTTCATCCATTAGTCATTGGTGGGTATGTTTGAACCATTGGAAATAGCTAGCAAAGCATACATATCTTGAGAACATATGAATTTTTTCATTTACAATGAGTAACTCTATTTAGAGAATAGGGGAGGTCTAGACATAGAGAGTCCTTTCGGAAGTATCTATATAGTCTTTTTTCCAAGGAGATGTTTCATGTAATTATCACACATCTGTACATGATCTTTAAATCCAAATTAGTTAGATCTTCTGATGAGTACTTCTTTAATACCTCTTGTTAAACCTAGTAGGGTGATAAAACAAGTTAGAGGGGAGGTGAATGACTCTTTTATGAGTTTTCACTTTCCTCGGAGGCTCTATCAAAATATGGTTCTACCACAGCTTCTGAGTAAACATTATTTACTTGATTTATTAGAAGTTATCCTTTAATATAGTCTCTTTTAGTTATTTAGTTTACAGATTGAGGATTTTGAATGCAACAGATAATAAATAAGGAAAGAGATAGCAAACACAAGATTTTTACCCATGTTCAGCCTTTGCTTAATCTAGTCTTTTGAATCAGTGTCTAAGATTTAATCTAGTAGAGATTCTCCTTTGGGTGGAGAATAAACCGCTATAAAGTTGATTTAGTTAATTGAAGTACAGTCCAACAATCTTCAATTTCTAAGCTTTACTAGTACAAGAGCACCGTCTCATGGAATCTAGGCTCTGAGCTAATACCAATACTATAAGTATCATCCAACTAGTCTCCCCCACACTTACTCAATCATAGAGTAAGTGTTTAGAGAATTATAATTTAAAAGGTTTAGGGCTTTTCAACTTTGTTTTTGTAAGACTCTTTTAAAAACTAATTTAAAATGAAAGTTTATTAAGGCTTGTAAGTGAAGAAATGGATTTGTGATAGTTTAAATGCTTTGAGATTAGATAGTGCTTCACCAAGTTCTTTAGCTAAAACTTTGATCCTTTACATAGGCTTGGCAAGTTTTGTTAATCTTCAACTGTTGTTGAATTCTTTGCATTATCACTTGCAAATTTATTGGTTAATAATAATGGATATTAAAGACACGATTAGCGTGATGATCAAGGCTATTTAAATCTATTAAAATATTTTTAAGAGATCATTATTAGGCCATGATACGAATTTGTAAGGGAGATGGTATCACGAGTACTTTTTTCTGATATAGGGGATAAAAGCGCCTTTGTCTCCTTGTTATCAACATCAACAAGTCCTTTTCAAGTGTAACATCTTTCAGCATCATGAAATTAAATACATCGTCATGGAAATGGTTAACTCACGTGGTGCCTTGGGATTGCTACTCAAATCTTTTAAAATAAATGTCACGCATATAATTTGTCCTTAAATAACTACTAACTCATAATATTGCTTCTTAGATAGTACTTCTACCTTCTAAGAAGCGAATCTTTTGATGCAGTCTTGATCTTCCAATGCAAAGCTACTTTCTGATGCAGTCAAGAACTTAATTACTTTTTAAGTTAATTCGAAAAATTTTTTCTTAAATAGTTTACATTGTAATCACCATAATTAGGCGTAAACCTTTATGATTAGGCTTCTTTATGAATACAAGTACAAAAAATTGAATATTCATGAGTGTCATATGATATGTTTGTACACATTTAGGAATGATATAACATCTAGAACCAAAATAAGTGATTCATTAATACTCATTCTAGTTTCAATCGTTGTATATATAGTTTTTCTTACTATAACCATTCCCATTTATATTTCATATTTTTGTGACATAATCTTGACTAATTCTCGCTTCCTCGTGGGATCAATATATTATGACTATATCACAATTGTATACTTGCGATTTACGCTTTTATATGTGTTATCGGTACTGATGAATCTTCTGTAAGTTTGCACTTCTAAATAGCTGGTAAAAGAGGCACAAACAGAACTTGACAAGGTTGCCCCTAAGGTTAAAGTACCAAGTTGTAACCATGGAAAATTGTTGTCTTCGTTGACCTTGAGGTGGTAATGTGCACTCTCTAGAACTTTGATGAGGTTGACTTATAGGATTAACGCGCCTAGCTGTAACCTTTAAAAAAGGTTGTGTTCGTTCACCTTGATAAGGGAACTTCGATGAGGTTTCTCCTAGGGTTAAAGAGCCTAGTTGTAAACTTGTAAATGGTTGTCTCCATTAACATTGAGGAAGGAAAATGCATCTTTCGAAACTTTGACAAGGTTGCTCCAAGGGTTAAAGTTTCTGGTTATAACCTTGGAAACTGTTGTCCAAAACGTGGTTGGTATTGACTTCAAATATGTATTTGGGGAATTTGGTTAGGTTTTGGCTGCCAAAATGTGGTTTGGAAACCCTACATGTAAAAAGTATTTTTTTAGTTAGTAATGTGTAAATGTGGCTTTTACTCCTTGATCGAGTTTGTGGAAGAAAATTATTTTGCTCATTCAAAAAAGATTTAAAACATAAAAAAGAGTATAAGGATTCGGCCTTGCCCAAAATTTTTCTTTAAGCTAGAATCGTCCCTAGTATTAATTGTTAATCAATAACGTAATAGGAAATACTTCATAGGTTATGTACTTTCAATCAAGAATTAAAATACAAGGCTGTTTAGAGTGTGGTTGAGAAAATTGTCACTTGGAGAATCGGTCAAATATGAATAGGCTTTAAATGGATTTTTTTTCCTAAGGGGTGGCATTAGAGATTTTTAGAAGCTTAGTAGTAGCATCGAGGAGGTAGATATGTCAACAGTGGTCTGGCAAAGGTAGAGGAGCGCTAGTGGGGGCGTTGGATGAGGTAGTAGCGTGATGGAGATGGAGACACCAATAACGACCTAGAGGTAACAGAGGACATTAGTTGTGGATTGGCTCAGGCCGAAAGTGATGTATGCTATGGGCATGGGCTGGTGGAGGCTTGACTTAAGGGGATTATTGTTCACATCTCTTATACCAACTATTTAAAAGTGCAAGATCGCACAGATGTTGTCAATAACAATAGTCAATATAAAAGTGGAAACTGCAAATATACGGTTGCAATGTAGTCTTAAAAATATCGATCCCACAAGGAAGAGAGAGTTGGTCTAGATTGTGTCACAAGAAAATGACATAGTCAGGTTAGTAAAAGTAATAGAAAATATACAAGCAATGATTGAAACTATACTCGGTATAGTGAACACACTTTTTTCCAGTTCTTGAGATTATATTCTTCATATACATGTACAAATCGTATCATATCATATGACACTCATTAATATTCAGTTATTCCTATTTGCATGCTTCAAATAAGCCTAATCGTAAAGGTTTACTCTTAATAATGGTGATCACAATGTAAGTTACTTAGATAAGTATCTCCTCCAAGAATATCTTATATAAGATACATATATAGCAATCTTTCAAAATAGAAAATCATCATATATGCTCACATATATAAAGTACTAAGAGGTGACAATCAATTATAAGTAGTAAAACTTACCCTTGAACATGGTAGAACGTAAATGATAAATCCTTACAACATATAACTTTACTAAACACATAGGATGTAAAATGAATCAATCAAATAAACACGATGTTCAAGTGCTAAAATAAAATAAAGAGGATATAGGCAAATAGAATATTCTAGAACTCCAACATTCAAACCATATTCTATTGAAGTTGGTTAGACTTGCTACCTTGATAGACTTTATTCACTCTGACCAAATAAGAAGAAATCTAATTTTGCTCGAGTTTACATATATTATATGAAAGAGAAAAAGATGTCTTCACTCGTATTTCTAAAATTAATTCTTGTATATCCTTTTTTTCTTCTTGCCAAAATAAACCTTTATATAGGAGTGAAAAGTTGTTTTGTTTTACTCCTTACTGGTTGGTTAATAGGTGCCTTTTCTGCTAGTAGTTATGGTAGTTTGGGAGAGTGAAAAAGTTAGTAGAGAATATCTTACCTGCAAGTTAACTTGGGCATGTCGCAATCATGACAAATTTGTCATAATCGTGACTTTTTGAACTAAATGACACTATTTCTCTACATTGAATATCATGAACTTGAGTTAATATTCGTAATTGTGAATAGGGCTTCTTTCATTATTCTTCTTCTAGACTTAGCCATTTCAAGCTTCATTCAAATCACCAATACTTTGCATCAAAATTGCATCCATCTGCATCTTTTCCTACATTTTTTATATTAAAATCCAAATCCAAGTAATTTTTAGAAAAAAAAACTACATACCATGTGAAATCTTTTGATAGAATGTCAAATCACTAAAAAAAGTATACTTATTAGTGCAGAAATATATGCTAGAGTAAGTGTTTTTTTGACACTTATCATATCCCTACACTTAACTTTTATCTTATCTTCATGGTAATAACAATGAATGAAGTAGATATTTCTCCAAGTTTACACATCATATGTAATAAAGAAACTTGATAAACACTTATATTCCCATGTGCATGAGGAAAGAGTATAATTCAGAGATAGTTACACAAGTAATTGTAAAGAATAATAAAATGTGTACCTTATTTTCATCTCGGAAGATTAGTCATGTCTCCATTATGAATGTACTTGCTCTCTCAAATATCCGACATCTTCTCAAATATAACATCAAGTATTAAAGACAAAGAAAAGCTCACACCCAATATTAATCTCAAGGCAAGTTTAGGTAATCTATTGAACTAAACACTCTAGTGGTTGCATTTTATGCTCCATACTACTCTCACTAATATGGTAATAATTATATATACTTTGTTTATATTTTTGAAGTGATTGCATTTTGTGCTCCGTATAACTTCTTAAGAACCAATTTTTCATGCTTGCCAATTACATAGATTTTTTCACACCAATTATCTTTTTTGCTTGCACCCATTTTATATGCTATGCATAATCATTTACCTCTTATGAATGGTTTCACTACTTCATTCCATTCCTCACCTTTCACATAGCTCTTTGGCTATCCTCTCATTTTTTTGCTCAATACCCTCATACTTTATTGATCAATACCCTAAGTATTATGAAGATAGTTTCCTTCATACTTTTGTATACTTGATACTTATATGATGTAAAATAAACCACAAGCAAAGAAAAACAATACCAATACAATTATAGATATACTCACTTAGATTTTATCCAATGATAGATAAAGATTATACTAAACATGCCTTAGCACTTATATCACACAAAAAACTTAAGCATATACTTGTTTATACTATGCCAAAAACTTGTTCCTAAGAACTTGTTCTTGTTTGAAAATTTTGAAATTGTTTGTCTAAGACAAATCCATCTCTCATCACAGTCTCTCAAATGCTTGAATATGACTTGTATATGTCTTCATCCTATATATTACATTAGTACCTTGAAAAGAAAGCTTCGACTATACCTTATAACTAGATTAAAGCTTACAGTATGGTTAAACACTTAATCATTTTCAGAG
The DNA here is from genome assembly GCA_949673415.1 of Euphorbia schlechtendalii. Taxonomy (NCBI): domain Eukaryota; kingdom Viridiplantae; phylum Streptophyta; class Magnoliopsida; order Malpighiales; family Euphorbiaceae; genus Euphorbia; species Euphorbia schlechtendalii. Next base: position 19,101 of record CATIWQ010305775.1, read on the forward strand.
TTTATTTTAAACACACAATACAATTTTTCCATTTCATTTCATCTATATTACAAGGTAAAAAAATTAAAAAACAATATAGAAAAATAAATTTCATTTTCTCCCCCCTCCCACACTAAAGTACATGATGTCCCTATTACGTGGACTCACACCATATTAAACCTAAAAAAGAGAAAATAAGAATAAACCTAAAATCGCAATGAAATTAAAAACAAATAGAAAAAAGTAAAGAAAAATAAAACCTATCTAACCCGAAGGTGAGTCTAGAAGACTAGGCATTAATTGCACATTTTGCTTTTTGAAGAAGGAAAGCATCTTCTGAAACAAGAATTTTTTTCCTTTTCTTCATTATCTTTACATCATTTTTCATTGTGTGAAGATCTCTCTTCCAACTTTGTTATCATTTGAGCCTTCCAAGACTCATTACCTCCTTCCTCTTCTTCATCTTCAACTTCTCATACCAGTTCCTTTCTCAATCTTCTTGTTGGTCTCTCAAATGGCTCGACTTCTTCTCCTTTAGTGGTAGTTAACTTCTTTGTACGAACTCCATTACGATGGAATTGAAAGGAACCATCTACTTCTCAAACTAAGCTCACATTCTTTAAGTTATTTTTGTCCATATGAAGAAAAAATCTCATTCCTTAATTTGATAAGGAAGTTTGCCTCGTGCCCCAAAAACAATGGTAATGATAATTTGAACACCGTTAATCTTATTCTTCACAGAGATAGCAATTTTCTTGATCGAACCCCAAATAAGATTTGTGAAATCGATCTTATCTCCATTAATTGCACAGGAAATATTATGGAGATCTTTCTTCTGAACCTTTGTATTCTCCACTCTACAAAACATTGAAGCGGCTAGGAATTTGTGTAGAAAGAGAATTGCATCATTCTTTGTCAACTTTTTAAGAGATTTTTTTCGGATAAAAATTACTAAGCCCAGCCAATGTTCTCTAAAGGTCATTAGCATTCAAATCATCAGGTATATTCTTACTCGTGAGTGAAAACCCAAACCACTCCTTCATATCCTTCCTTGTTATTCCCTTCTCCCTTCCTTCATTTTGAAAACAAATAACTCTATGTTTCTTTTCTTTAAATTCAAATGTCATAAAAAATTCCAACACATAATCATTCAATTAAGGAAATTTCATAGATTTAAATTTCCCCAATCCAATGTACTAAGATATCCCTCAACTTCCCCCCTTACTCCAATTGTAAGAAAATACCGCATTTTTCAAGATTTTCAAGTTTCTCGAATTGCTTAACTTCAATGGTAGAATTCAATGGGAAAGAACTCTAATATTGATCTTGCAGAGATAGATTTATCCTAGCACTCTTCTTTAATTGAACCATTGTTGTTCAAATTTGGTAGAATTGTAAAGGAAATATATTTGTATAGGATTAGGAATAGTAAAAATGAAAATTTCAGAATTCATGAAAAAGATGGAAAATTTTGAGGTTATTATAGGGTAAAACTGAAAAGATATGTTTCTTAGGGAAAAATATAGTTGTTGGGGCATTAATTGGTGGTTTAAAGAGACGAAAAACGATTTCCAATGGGTAAAAATCAAAATATAACTATTAACTAGCTGTTATTGGTGAAGATTTGTTCTAAATAGTGAGTTGAGTCACGTCTTAAATCTGCAAAAATTCTCCAATCATGATCGCGAAAGGTTGTCACGATCATTATTTTTTCAATACCACAAACAAAATATTTTCCCTTTTGAAATCATGATCACGATCAACATTTCTTCTGATTTTCTCTCATTTTTAATTGTTGTTATCTTCAAAATATAATTAACAAAAACATATATTCAAAAATTAATATAAATAATAAATAATAACACACCATAGAATTATTTCAAGGGGTTCAAGTATTGAAAAATGTCATCTTGTTCTTCCATACCATTCTCTAGGTACAATTTGCATCTTTGACCATTGACATGAAATTTTTCCATCTTTTCAACTTGTCATTCCAATGCTCCATTTTCAAACAGAGTAACTATTTGTTCCATACCATCTTGACTTTAACTTTCCAGGAAACAATCGAAATCTTAAATTATGAAGAAAAACATTATCACCAACTTTGAAAATTTTCTCCCTTAATTTCGCATCATGTTAACATTTTGTCTCCTCCTTGTATATCCTTAAATTGTTGTAATACAAAATTATGAGTTCTTTCAAGTTCAACCAAATCCATTTTTCTCTTATCACCATCTTTAAACAAATCCAAATTAAAAGACTTCAAAGCCAATAAATCCTTATCCTCTAATTCCACTAGTAAATGACAAGATTTTTCATAAACTAATTAGTAAGTTGTCATTCCAATTGGTGTCTTGAATACTGTTCTATAGGCTTATAAAGCATCAGTTAACTGAGTTGATGAATCCTTCTTAAAGTAAGATGTCATCATCTTCTTAAGAATCCATTTGATTTCTCGACTTAATACCTCCACTTGTCAATTAGTTTGAGGATGATAAGGAGTATTAACTTTATTTATTACCTCATACTTCATCAAATTTTCAAAATATTGTTTGATGGAATGTGATCCTCCATCACTAACAATTGATCTTGGAATTCTAAATTTGCTAAATTACTACGACAAAGACCTTATAACCACATTTTGAGTTGTTGGTTGTACTTGCACTTGCTTCTGCCCATTTTGTTATAAAATCCACAACAACTATGATGTATTTATTTCATTTTGAGACTGGAATTGGATCCATGAAGTCTATACCCCAAATATCAAATAATTCCACTTCAAAGATTTTCTTTAGAGGCATTTCATCCCTGTGGCTGATGTTTCCTGTCATCTGACAACTATAACATTGTTGAATAAAAGTTCTACCATCTTTCAATAGAGTGGGTCAATCTTGAACTTTGGCTTTCGTCTTTATTGGTCCATTATGTTCTCCATAGATAATATCATGATAAGGATTAAAAATAGACTGGAAATTAATATCTTCAACACATATATGAATAATTCCATCAGCATATATTTTAAACAAATAAGGATCATCCCACAAAAAGGATTTGTAACTTATGTAAACCTTTTCCTAGCTTGTGTATCTAAGCCATCTAGAAAAGTATCCTTAAATAAAAAAATTTTGCTATATCGATAAAGAAAGCATAACAAAATATTTTAAACACATCACATTTTCATCAAGGAATATCTCATTAATAATTCCATCTTGCCCTATCTATCCAAATTCATCTTCTAAACATGAAAGTGATTAGCAACCATGTTTTCACTTCCCTTTTTATCCCTAATTTCTAAGTTAAGTTCTTCAACTAACAAAACCCATCTAATCACTATGGGCATTGCATCCTTCTTTGCAAACAAATATCTTAAGGCAATATGATTAGTGTAGACTATGACCTTAAATCCTAATAAATATGACTTAAATTTATCACGTACATAAATGACCATTAACATTTCATTTTCAGTAGCGGTGTAATTACATCATGCACTAGATAAGGTATGACTTTTGTAATATATAATATGCAATTTATCTACTATATTTTGTCCTAGAACATAACCTATTATAACATCACTTGCATCATACATCAAAATCAAAGGTAAGGACCAATTGGTTTTAGCTATTATTGGAGTTGTTACTAAGGCCTTCATAAGCATATTAAAGGCTCTAATACACTCCTCCGATGAATGAAACTTAACATCCTTTGCTAACAAACTCGATAAATACTTAGCTATCACAAAAAAATTAAAAAAATCGTTTATATGATTCAGCATATCCTAAAAAGGATCTCACTCCCTTTACATAGACTAGATGAGGCAATTTTTCTATAACTTCCATTTTTTCTTCATCAACAAAGATTCCTTTCTTATTAATCTTATGACCTAACACTACTTTTTCTTTCACCATAAAATGACACTTCCCCCAATTCAATATTAAATTAGTTTCTTCACATCTAGTCAAAACTTTGCCTAAGTTTTCTAGACATTCCCTAAATGAATCTCCAAGTATTGAAAAATAATCATAAAAATCTCCATAATATCCATAATATATTCACTAATATTGTCGTAACACATCTTTAAAAGTAGTCAAAGTGTTATAGATACCAAAAGGTATCCTCCTATAAGTAAAAGGGCCGACAGGAAAAGAAAGAGTTGTCTTTTCTTAGTCTTGAAGATAAATACAAAAATGAAAATAACCTGAGAATCCATCTAGAAAATAATCAAAAGCATGACCAACAATCCTCTCTAACATTTGGTCAGCATAAGGTAAAGGGAAATGGTCTTTCCTAGTTGAAGAATTAAGCTTCCTATAATATATACAAACTCTCCATGAGGTAGTAGTTCTATTAGGGATCAAGTTTCCTTTATTATTCTAAACAACTATTATCACTCCTCTCTTTGGAACACATTGAACAAATCTAACTCATTGATAATCTGAAATAGGGTAGATGATTCTTGCATCTAATAACTTAATCACTTCTTTGTTTACAACTTCCTTCATATAGGGGTTTAATCTTCTTTGCCTTTTCTTTCTTTGGTGTACTATCTATCTCCAAAATAATTGAGCGTATACCTATCCTAGGACTAATTCCTCAAATATCTAAAATTTGCCATCCAATACTCCTTATTCTATTTCTTCAAGCTTCTAATAAAGAATGTTCCTGATTTTGGTCTAGTTCATTAGAAATAATAAAAATTGTAGAGTATTTTTGTCTCCAAAAAATGAATATCTTAAATGGCTCGGAAACTGCTTAAATTCTTGTAAAGGTTGTTCTTCTATTGAGGGCGGTGTATGTAGATTATACTTAACTAAACTTTTAGGTTTAGAAAAAAATTATAAATAGTTTAAAAATAAAACAAAAGATAATAATCATGAAAAAATTATAGCTATAGTAGGATTAATAATTTTATGAATACACACATCACATGAGGAAATGAAATAATATCAACGACTATTCTACTTCCTTGGTAACGGTGTCAAAAACTTGTTTGTGTCTCTTACAAACTATTTATACGTGCAAGATCACACATGTGTTGTCAATACCAATAGTCAATACGCGCAAGTATAGTATAGCGATGTAGTCTTAAAAATATCTATCCCACGATGAAGAGAGAGTTGGTCAAGATAGTGTCACGAGAAAATAAGATAGTGAAGGTTAGTAAAAGTAATAGAAAATATATAAACAATGATTGAAACTATACTCACTATAAATAACACACTTATTCTAGTTCTTGATATTATATCCTTCATATACATGTACAAATCCTAATATATGACCCTCATGAATATTCATTTGTTCCTATTTGTATGCTTTAAAGAAGCCTAATATTAAAAGTTTATGCTTAGTAATGGTGATCACAACATAAATTACTTAGACAGGTATCTCATCCTGCAATATCTTATATATGATACATGTATAGTAGTCTTTCTAGATAGATAATCTTCTATATACTCACATATATAAAGTAAGCATCGATGACAAGTGATTATAAGTAGTATAACTTACCCCATGAATACGGTAGAACGTAAATGATAAATCCTAACAATTTATAACTTTACTAAACACATAACATGCAAAAGGAATGAATCAAATAAACACGATGTTTAAGAAATGACATGAAATAAAGGGGACATAGGTGAATAGAATATTTGAGAACTCCAAAATTCAGTCCATATTCTATTAATGCTTGTCAAACTTGCTATAGTGACACTCTTTATACACTCTAATCTTGGTTTGCTCAAATTGTCTCCTTTTTAAAGCATTGAATTCTTGTAGATAAAGAAGATAATTTGAAGAACAATTATTTTATTAATAAGCATTTTGCAAGTACACAACAACAATAAACTCTCAATAATAAGCAATGTTCTACAAAGAGAATGATTTCACATAAGTTTACATATTTTAGAATAAAAAAATGTCCTTGCTTGTATTTTTTAAATGAATTCTTGTATATCCTTTTTGGGTTGAAAGGATGTGTTGTTCGACTTCTTACTAGTTTGTTAAAAGGTGCCTTTTCGGTTGGTAATTATTACAATTTCAACATTTGAAAAAGTTAGTTGAGAAGATCTTATCCATAGATTTACTTTGACATGTCGAGATGGTGATAATGGGACGCGATTGTGAATTTGTGAACCAAAAGCTATTGTTTCTCTACATTGAACATCATGAGCATGATTCAATACTCATGGTTGCGAATAGGGCATCTTTCAGAATTCTTTTTCTAAACTTAGTCATTTCGAGCTTTATTTAAATCACGAATACTTTGCATCCAAATTTCATCCATTTCCATATTTTTTTGTACTTTTTACATTTAACTTAAATTCCAAGTAATTTGATTCTCCATTTCACCTTAACTTGTAATAATACAAAAAAATACATATCATGTGAAATCTTTTTAATGAAAGTAAAATAACTAAGAAAATATACTTGTTAGTGGAGAAATTATTAGACATGATATATGCCTTAGAGGCAATTAGGAGTACGTCTTTATTAATCACTAATGTACAAATAGTTTTGGATTATTATTTATCAATAATAAGGCATCTTTGTTATATATTGATGATTCTTTCTAATTATATAACTCACTAGTATTATATATGTGCTATTATGTATGTATATATATTCATTGATATAATAAGAGAAAGTTTGTGACTGTTTCATAGCATGAAAGTGTAAGGACATAGTGGGAGCTATGTGGTGTGAGAACTGCACACACATGTAATTATGGAAAGTCTAAATATCCCTTGTCATAGTTTCATTGAGACTGGACATCAATGAAGCGGACAGACTAACATGTGTAGGCTTACTCCTTGCATTGAATCCAAGTAGCCGATCTCACAAGCTGAAGGTAGTACCCTAAGTTAACACATACATGTATTCGGGTAATACATTGCAGATCGCTATAAGACAAAAACTCGAAAATAATTATATCCAAGTGTTGGTGTCACGTCTTATTGTAGTAGTAGTAGTAGTACGAGTATCCTCAGACTTGATATACTGGTTACCTTGTGTGGGAATAGCTATACTTTGGGTCCTACTTATTCATACCCTCGTGATTAGGATTATAAAGATGATTACGGGTATATTGATGACCGTTTCTTGGTAACTGAGTAGTCAAGATTTGATTTATTACTCCTAATATAGTGATACAATGGGAGTTGTACCTTAAGGCCTCTTGTTGAGGTGACACACTTTTTCAGCGGATGACATGAAATCGATGGGCCTAGAATGCGCTGAGATGAGAGGTGTTGTCCACCGGGGTGTTTTTGAGAAAATAAAATATTAGAGGTTTAAAAGAGTAAGAGAAATAAATTTTGATCGGTCGAAACCCGAAATCGCTGTCTCGTAGTGTAGAATTGCCACTTGGATTAGCTGTTCCAAGAATTAAAGTCCTATGAGGCTTAATGTCCAAGAGAATGGCCCACTAAGACATAGAGATTCGGATTCTAGATAAGTTGCTTACTTCTTGTTGGATCATATTAAATTACATCTACAGAAAACAACGTTTCTTAATTGTGCATATTCAAGCTTATGTCATTTTCGTCTTTATCATATGATTTTATTATGCATGCGGAAAGCAATATATA
>CATIWQ010305783.1:0-18718 GCA_949673415.1 Euphorbia schlechtendalii
ACTCCCATTAAAGAGTGGATACGGTTTGATCAACTTTAGCTTTCACTTGCATACCTTATAACTTTGCTTTGCTTTCTACTTATACTTTCTATTTCGAAGTTTATGATATGTCTATGTGTCATAATGCGTATTTCGTGCTAAGTCTTTTATGTTAATCAAGTTATATGCGTTGGTGTTGATTTTAAGAGTAGTTTCGGGGTTAACAATATCGTATATAATCACTAGATCTGTGATATAACGCTGTTTAGTGAGCCAACATTTTTGGAATGGTAACTTGCTAAATGTGGCTATGTGAGTTATTTCATGTGTAGCTCTGCGGCGAATCATTGAACATCTGAATATCTAGAACCGAATCTGTTAGATAATCTAGAGGGTCAGACCAACTTTGTTAAACTTACATGTTTTCTTTGCTAAACTTATTCGTAGTGGAAATCTATGTATTTAGAGTCTCTAATCTATCACATCTATATTTACTCGTATTTCATTCTAACCCTCCTACCTAAAAATATCTATACATTATTTTCTTTTTATTTTACTTCCCTGTTTGATCTTTAGAGCTAGTCCTTCCTTGTGGGATCGATATCTTTTAAAACTACATCGCAACTGTATACTTGCAGTTATCATCATTTTTCTATGTGATAAGGGGTATTGACAACACCTATACATTACGTGAACAAGTTTTTGGCACCGTTAATATTTAGCCAAACTCTTTGCGTAAAAGTTATTAAACTTATCAGTAGAAAAGTGGCGAACAGACAGCAATGGCCCCGCCTGTAAATACAGGCAAGACTAAATTCCCTTTATAAATAGGGGGAAGTTTCAGTAGTTGGGGACTCGAAAATTGACAAAAAATTTTCTTTTCTTGAGGAAAGACCCGAAAAATTTTATAAAAATATATTTCTTTTCTCGATAAAGAAGGAGGATTTTTTTACTGAAAAAAATATTTTCCTTGACAAAATTACTCTGATTTTTTATCTTTCTTTCAAGAAATCTTTTGATTATATTCGGTTCCAAAACAAGTTTGGATTCCGAATTTTATTATTTTCAAATCAATTTTCTTTCATATGTTTCTCCAAAAATCCTCATATATTCTCATACCTAAAACAAATTGAGAGTCCGAGTCTGATTATTTTTTCGGATAAAAATAATATATTTTCACACGAAAATCAAACAAAAAAGAACCAGGAGCACTCCTGGAAATTAAACGGATTTATTGACGTGGATTCGCTACAAAAGGGTATGCCTCTAAGTTCCTAGAGTTGCTTTTTCCTGTGTTTTATATTTTATTTTCTTCTCAATTCTGACCTAGGATTCAATTTAATTATTTTATTTTGTTTGTCCCTTTTATTTAATTATTTATTTAATTGTGGAAATTCTCAAATGTACATGTTAAAATACCCCCACGAAGGGAATTAAAATTATTCCCGGATAACAGGCCTCACATTTCTTCCATGCGATCATTTTCATTAAATAAAAATGAGCAGCATATGTGTTAATAAAATGAATTGTTTTCTTTTTAAACAAGAATTTCAACCATCGATATTTTAATTAGGCTACACGAGGTTCGCCAAAATCAAATCGAACATACGTGTAAATATTCACGTTGTGTTATACCATGTGCTAACCTTTGTGGATGCAAGTAGATTAGGTTAGATGTATTGCAATTAATATTTTTAAAGAAAATGTAATTAATAGATTAGGCGGGCGGTTGCATCCCCCGAGGTTTTGTAATTTTTTATCTTTACATTTCCGCATTTATTTAATGCTTTATTTATGGATTTACTGCTTTCCGCATGAGCGTTAAATCATACATAGTAAAGGCGAAAATGACTTAAGTACGAATATGCATAACTAAAAAATACAGTTTTCTATAGATATAATATAATATGATCTAATAAGAAGTAAGCAACTTATCCCGAACTCGAATCTCTGTTTCTTAGTGGGCCATCCCCCGGACGTTAAGCCTCACAGGACTTTAATTCTTGGAAGAGCTAATCCAGGGGGTGTCTCTACACTAAGAGATCGCGGATTCGGGTTTTGATGATCTAAATCATTTTCTCTCTCTTTTAAATCTTTCAGGTCCCCGACCCGATATTTTATTTTCACAAAAACACCCAGGTGGACCACGCCTATAAATAGCGCATTCTCGGCCCATCGCTTCCGTGACGTCTGCTCACAATACCGGTATTCCCCTTACAACAATGTAATATTGGCCATGATTTGGGCAAACCAGCTCTAGAAGCCTGATCTTCTGTTATGAGTACCTACAGATATATACACGAGTCCGGAGACATGCAAGGTAACCAAATAAACCACAAACGATCTGAAGAGAAGGTGTGGGAACGAAAAGGCAAAAACGAGCCTGAATCAAATAAAATAAATGTGCATCAAGATAATGAATGTACAAAATAGACCCCAATGTATCAGGAGCAATGTGAAAAAAAAGAGTTAGCCTAACTACGCTAAATGACCACATTGGTTGGCTACCCATAGTTCCTAACTCAATCGCTATCGGTAGAGCCATCTGACTCCTCATCTCCTCTGCCAAAAGACTCCTAGATCCTGCTAGCATGGTCAATAGATCATCTAGATACCTCTCCCAGAGTGCCGGTTGTCTTCATCCTCCTTAGCTGCTTAGCGAATGCTCGCTCCTCCAACTCCGCTCCTTACCCCGGCCGTGATCCGCCCCTTGCTCTTTCCCTTACCTCTAGCGAGATCCCTCTCTATCCTCCGGATATGCTCCCCCTGTTCCCGCACCAAACCCTCTAACACCGCCAACTGATCCCCGAGGTCTCGAACCCTAGCCTTCATAGAATATCGAGCCTGACGCTCCAATACAATCAACACCTGGCATCAAGAATTACATGTTATATCATAAACATGCATTCACGATTTATCATCACATTATAATCACATCATACATGAAGTATTGTCCATAATTCAGGCGGCTAGCGGAAGCTAAAGAAGCAAAGAACAAAAAATCTTACCCCGACAATTCTTTTCTGCATGATGATCATATCCCTCGCAGACATGTATTGGCGCGCAACACACTCCACCTCGGCTCGACGAACCTAACAGAAGAAAATGTCAAGATGAAAGCAAGTGAAAAGATAGGATGAAACTTGGAGGGAAAGGAACTTACATGCGTGGTGTCCTGAGGGATGAAGTCCAGGATGTGATGGCTGGCAGGAAGCTCCAAGAAAGCGGTATCCCCAACCAAGGATAGAAGAGAGAAGGTAGCATCCATGGGAGTACCTACTCGACCCTCTATAATACTGAGGATGGCATAGAGGGGCCCTTAGAACTCCCAGCCTCAACAAGAATGCACTTGCTACCGCTAGTCTGTAGCCAAACATGAAGAGGTTATGGACAAACTTAAGGGAGAATAGTAAGAGAGGCAATATGCATAATTAAGGGTATGAGAAGAATGTAACATACCCTAGAAACGCCGACTTGAGAAAGTCGTGAAATACGGGTCGCGAGATAGTGGTACGCACTCACGTCGAGCTTATCTCCACTAGGTTTACCGTGAGCATCACCGTCACTGTCATCATCATCCTCCTCCTTATCGTCCCCCTCATCATCATCAAGCAACCCCGTAGTAGCCCTACGAGCAAGCTCCTTAGCGTACAAGGCAGTAGAAGCGAAGCCATGTGAAGCTAGTAGTCATCGACAACACACTCAACCATCACGCTGCTCCCCTCAAAGAATTCCAGGTGATCAACCGTAGTCATAATCATCAAGTGAGGCCAGAATACACCAATCGGAAGAGGAAGCATGGGCTGGCTAGCCACCGAAGAAGTCCTCCAATCATGGACCCACTCTTTGAAGTACAACTTGAGGGATAGCGGGCTCTCCAAGATGAGGTGGCAGTCATTTACGTCCTTCCTCACCTCTAACACCACCTCCTTATTGGGCACGTCATCCCAAGGGTCAGCCAGGATCTGCATAAATAAGAGAACAAGAGATATGTCCCCAAGTCAATTGCTAATTCGATTCGGAAAGACAAAATAAAGATTGAGATGCTAAGGCCAAAGGGGATACCTGCTCTGGGGAAAGGTTGCAAATGCACTCGCGGTAGCCAATCCTCCACTTACGCAAGCTGCCAACCTATTGACACCATCAGGCTATAAACATGAATCATGGGGCAGGGGCAACCTCGAAGGAAGGAGGAGGAAGTATCTGGTACTCAAAAGCCCAAATATACAAAACAAGAAAAAATGACCAGGTTAGCACAACACGTGAGCAAAAGCTACGTGAAAAGTAACTTATTTCAGAATGGAAAAGGATAAATTTCTAGAGGAGGAGGTGACTAAGCTTAAGGGATTTGTTATGCGGCCTCACGGCATAGTCCAAGCCATAATAATCTGGCCCAATATGGAGCGAGGCCGATTCGAGCTCTCGATGTTTGCAACATCCTCAACCATCGATATCAATCTGTAATTGATCTTGCTGGATGATACCAGAAAGAATAAGATAGACAGGAGACTAATAATGAAAGCCCTCACTACTTGAGGGTGGATCTCCTTGAAAACCGGCTGAATCCTCTTCCAATGCAGGTAGAGGTTGTTGTACGCCAATTTCTCGGCACGTGGAAATACTCTAAACAAGGTCTCAACTCAGTTTATCACCCGAGTCAAAGTATGGAATCAATCCATAAAGACATCAAAATGAATCGTGGAGCCGTCCCAACTCAAACCTGTCATGGCAACTACGTTAGAAAGGGTGATGGTCAACTCACCCACAAAAAGATGAAAGGTGTGTATCATCTCCGACCAAAGCTCTACCATTACGATCAAGGAGGAATGGGAAAGATGAGGCATCTGATCAGAGAGCACACACACAATCCCCCCAAAATTAGTAGCCCAAATGGCATCCTCGAGGTCTGGGTCACGTTGTATCCTAGTCCACCAAGGGCTCAAAGTGCGAATCCTAGTCGTATTCATAAAATAGTGTGGCTGCAAAATCAAAATGTCAAGTTACAATCAAAGTCACAAAGCCATTCACAAATACCGTAATGCGCAATTTTTTGGCAGAACCACAAAGAGAAAGAAGAGATAAGCCTATGGGGTTGTACATTTCTTTTAGGACATGTCGTTACGCGATAAGCCAATTGGTTTTACAGTAAACATGGGCTAAGAATGAAAAAAAGGTCAATGCAAAAAAGGGGCATTCTACAGGAGTCGATGTTGGTGTCAGCATTACAATGCCAACACCAACATGCCTAACATCGATATCGATGTTAGGTCTGTAACTACAGTATCGATACCGATGTTACAGTTACAAAATACCGGGAATTCCCCCTCTTCACCATTTTCCGGCCAAAATCCCTCCCGAAGCCTCAAATTTCACGTAATAATTTGTCATAAACATCTAAAGGGTCTTAAAAACTACATATTCATAGATCGATTCCACACGAAATTGGTTCCAATCCAAGTTTTGGTCAAAAATTCACAAAAATCAAAACCGAGAAAATCGGAATAATTATGGGTTTCTTTGGGTTACCTGGACGTTAGAGACGTGCTCATCCAGTTTTAAAGTGAGGGAGGTGATAGAAAAACCCACAAACTTGTCTGTTGGGTTAAAATCGTATCCCCGAGCTAGGGAGCATGACCGAAGTGTCGAAATCGCTAGATGGACCGAGAGAGATGAAGTAGCGATGGTGCGAGGCTTCTTACCCTTGATCTTGGCCCTCATGATGGAATTTCGAGTAGAAAATTGAGAGTTAAGGGATCAAGCCTACTTTAGACAATTTTTTACAATGCCTAAATACAGATAAATGTCTAAGGGACAATGCCCAAACCTCTAAAACTTTTTTCTTTATTATTTATTTTTCTTTCTTTACGGGGTTAAAATGAGAGACTCCTATACCCTAGTCCTTGGTTGAAAAGCGACTACTTTATCTCCAACATACCAACCTAGGGATTAGGGAACCCATCATGAATATATTTATAATTTTCAAGATATTTTACTGTTGGGCTCAATAAAATGTCTGCTTAGCTCATTATTAATTGCAAATGGCGATACGGGAGTAAGCAACTCCTAACCTATCGAAGGAAGGACTCCATAGTGAGGCAGAATGAATGCCTCAAGAACCCTCGTGCTATGATGGTAAACAATCACTACCAGTCAAAAGTTGACCTACGCAAAATAATTAACTCATGCCGAACAAAGAAACGACCTTGCCGGCCAAGTTAGAGAATGCCACCCAATGATAGAAGAAGTGGTTATCGATTACCTAGCTACAATCATGTCACCCGAAGAAAAGCGCATGAGAATTGCACTCAAGAAGGTTAGTCGCTACTAGGTAGGTATGACTTCTCAATCCCACTGCTCTCATATCGTGCGATCATACTAATCACACTATTAGCAATGATCCCACGAGGGGCAGCTTGTGAGTACAAGATTTTGATCCTCACTCATGAGTTTGATGATGAAGTTGTAATTTATTTTTATTTGCTAGTCTTTCACTTTGACATGGTCTCGAAGGTCCTCGAGAGAAGCATTCATTGTTTCTTGTGAACTCTACACAGACCCCTTGATGCTGGGCTAATTTGGTTCAGCCCAATCTAGGCCCAATGCCCATACCGGCATGCCAATGTCAATGTTAGCATTAGTAATGTCAATGTTAGTGTTACCAAAGTGACATTTAATAGTGACAAGGCCCAAATTGGGCCAAACTAAGGCCTAAAAGCCAATGCCAATACCGATGTGACCAATGTCGGTGTTAAGCATTGCAATGTCGACACCGATGTCGTTGTGAGTCAGCAACAACAGAATTGCAAAATTTCAAAGTTAATTGAGCTCTTAGTCTTCTAGGGCCCTTGTACCCTTCGTTAACCTTCCTTGCATGCCAAGCATTGTAGGGTGGCTGGAGAGGGACCTCTTTCCTTGGATTGGGGGGTGAAAAGTAATAAGGACATAGTAAATCATGATGAGCTTTTATTTGGATTGAAGGGAGCTCTCCTACAAAAGGAGAGTTGATTTTTAGATATATGGGAGCTAAACTCATGCACAAGAAGCAGGGAAAGAGAGCTCCGTTGGATTTTAAAAGAAAAGTTTACATTACATAAGTTCTTGGGTTGGTTTTTAGTTTGTATTCTTAAGGTCAAGTAAGATTTTCTTTAAAGGAGAGAAATAAGTTCATAGGAAGGGTATGAACTTGTGAATTCTAGGATTCTTCTAAGTAATCTTGAGGTTTAGATTCATAAAAATTGAGTGGGATTGAAGAGAAAAATGTCTCTAGCTCATATTCATGCTCAAGCTTCTTTTCACTACTTTTGCTAAGTTTTAACTCAATAAAACTTGGTGGAGGAGGCACCAATATAGTCTTAAACTACACTTAAGTCATTACACTTTAAGTTTGTGGAGCAACACTTGCTCCATTCTCGATTTTCCCAAGCTAAACAACCACATCACACAAACTAATGAAACGAGGAGGGCTTCCCGAAGGAACTTTGCGGATCTCGAAGAAGTGGATTCTCGACTACAGGGTGAGCCTCTGAGTTCCTAGAGTTTTGTTTCATGCTCATTTGATGATTTGAAGTTGTTTTGGAAAGTGTTTAAATTCTTGCATTTCTTTACTTATATTTTAGAAAAATAAGGCAACACTGACGTTGATGCTGCGATGTCGGTGTCTCCGTTGCAATGTTGACACCGATATTGCAATGTAGACGTCGGTGTTACCCCTTTTTTCTAGAATGTAAGATTATCCGTTACTTACTGAGTAGGGGTTAATTAACCAAAAACAAGTTGTTCACATGTATGTATTGAGACTAGTAGAATAATTACGCTACGGATTAATTTTTTGGATATGTTCCAATGAAAATTAATATTCACACAATGGTTTCCTCCTCACCGAGATAAAATCATTACCGTTCTTGAATTTTCTCAGAACGTTCCCGGATATCCGACCCGAGAAAATTCACATGTGGCATTTTCACTAATAAAATGAGAAACATATTTGAATGAAAATGAATCATTTTTCACGATGGAAATCGTGAGCCCTTGTTGGCATTTTTATTTAATTTGACCACTTGGGTCTTTTAAATATCTAAATCGAACATACTTGGTACATCAGTACATGTTTGTGCTATGAAAATATTTCGTGCTAACCTTTATGGATGCAGGTAGACTGTGTTAGATGAATGTTAGAATTTACTTTCCTTTGGGTATCGCATTTCAATAAAAATTATGTATTTGTTAGATCGTTTGTATAATAGGATATGGATGTATTCATTTGCCTAGATCTCATGCATTTTGGGCCATTTGTATTCCCCATCCCCAAATATGTAAATAATCCCCCTAGACTAGGCGTATTTACTTTTCTACGTGTTTACTTTTCGCACTTATTTATTACTTTCCGTATGCATGCTAAAATATAACTCGAAAATGATTTAGAACGGGATATCACGATATTGGAATATGGTAACCACTTGCCTAATATGACTTAAATAATGATGAAATAAGTAACTCATCCGAACCCGAATCTTTATTCTACGGTATCTTTTAAGCTTAACAGATCTAGGCTGTACCGAATTTCTTGGAAGAGCTGATACGGGTGGCGACTTTGTATAACATAGGCTAGAGCTTTAGGCCTCAAGTATTTAGAATTTATTCCGTACCAAATAGCCAATTTTTGAAAACCCCATGACCCTTCTCACGGGGCCCATGCCTCGCAGCGTCGTCCGCTCATAAGAGGCAGTATGTAAAGTAAGTTGGTATGCAGAAATATGAGGGTCCATTACTCCAGAATATTAGGATTTGTTGGAACAGCACAAGGTAAGTAGCAGGAACTGGTTTGGCACTCCAACTGGTGATAGTAAGTATGAGGTTCATTGTAGAAGCAGACAAGTGAATGTGGACCTTTCTACGCACACAAGTAGTTGCAAATTGTGATAACTTAGTAGAGTACCCTGCAAACATGCTATTTCAGCTATCTACACTAATAGGGAAACACCAGAAATGTATGTAGATCAATTCTTCTCAAAATCAACTTACCTTGCTATGTATAAGGCCATGTACAAACCAGTTCCATCTCAAGAGGAATGGGAGAAAACTGAGTATGCTGGCATCTAACCTTGGATTATTAAGATGCCACTTGGTAGGCTTAGAAAGAAGAGAGTTCGTGCAGCAGATGAGCCAAGAAACACCTACAAAAGCTCAAGGGCTGGTGGATATGTGTTGTGTGGCAAGTGCAAGTAGAAGGGTCATAATGCTAGAAGGTGTGGGGCTAATCTCACGGGAGAGACAGCATGGCAATCAAGGAAATGAAAATAGGCCCAACGCATGATGGCTGAGAATGTAAGACAACTACTTTAAGAAGTTCTTACTTTTATAATTGTTTTGCTAGTTGTGTAAGAAATCTCACTTTTTTGTTTTCAATTATCAGGCTGCTGCTGGAATTTTAAAGCTATTGTTGTTTATTATGTGACTTTTGTGTATTTTTGTAAATCTGAATTTTGTGTCTGTGGTTTTGTTGCAGCCAACTCATGGGCCTCAGTCTCATCCAAAAAACATGGCAATTGTCACAAGTGCTATCAAGACAACTACATGTAGACCTCCTAGACCTCCACCACCAAATTACACTGCACAAACTATTTTTGTTGCTTCAAAGAGAAAGAGACAAGCTACTAGAACTGCATCAACATCTACTGCTTATCGAAATCCAAGAAGGGCAACAAATTTAGAGGAATTGGCTATTAGAATGGACAACATAAGACAAAACACGCCAAAGTAGTTCATGACAAAGTTCTATTGTTTTTGTGGTTTTAAATGAATATGTTTCTGATATTAATTGAATTTTATGGTCAGCCATTTTGTGGTAATTTTTCGACTGATGTAATTAGGCAATTAACATTACAATTTGTGGTAATTTTGCTACTGATGTATATAGGCAATTGGCATTGTCATTTAGTGCCAATATTTGCTTCTGCTTTAGCGCACATCTCTCCCAACTTCAATGGTTTAGGGAACGGAGTGGATTCTCCCAAATCCACGTACTTTAACTCTTCCTCTGTTGGCATGATTTTACTTAAATTTATCTACATGTTAATTTTTCATTTTAAAAGCATGAGGATAGACATTGAATCATATAATTCATCAAATAAAATATCTTGTCAAATAGAAGCTGGTTCCTCCCAGATACCTAATGGTTTCATGCCAATTTCATAAAAGTTACAAACATTTTTTTTCTTTTTTTCCTTTTTAATACATAATACTTACAAGGTTCCTGCCAGATATTACTAGATTGGTATTTTATATAGCCTTTATTATTATTATTATTATTATTATCATTTATTTTTTTAAGAAGGTTTTGTGGAGTACTTACCAAATGTTGGCTGATGTTGAACAATCTCTTGTTCAAGCCCACACTCTTCATACTTGTATGTTTAGGCCTCCACATGAAGAATCTCTCTTTGAAATCCTCTCCTTTCTTCAGCTTTATCTTCTCACAGACTACACCCTCGCAAGGTTCATATACCTCATAAAACCATGCTTGGAAAACCATTGGGAAGCTGGTTATCACGTATGACTTTAGCTTTTTCCTTCTTTCCTCCTGTGTATTTTCATTCCATTTATGGTTTCCTGGTAACATAGGCTTACCCAAGGGGCTTTAGTGTAGTTGTCTGAGTATACTGAATCAAAGTATGTCAACGGGATTTTGCTACTCGGTTCATTCCCCATCAAGTAGCAGTTTATGAAGTAGACCATTGCAAGGATGAATTAGTCATCTTTTTTTTTTACCTCGACCCTAGTTTTCAGGCTCTTCTCTATTAGATTTGGCTCCCTCAGAATAGTCTCCATCATTGCTTTTATGTTGGTTCCACCGTGTTTAGGAAAATACTTGTTGCAGAAGTCAGCTGCTTCATTTGTACCTAGCATCTTGTATTTGTCCTTCACCATTGTAGGTAGGCCTGCGATGAGTATAACATGCTTGATACCAAAGTATACAGGCTGACCTCCAAGCTTTATGTACATGCATTTGTCATTTTTTTTAATCGATCTCACAAATCAGCAAATTGTGGAGTAGGTTCTTATGTGTCATCGTGTTGTATTTGATGAATTTCCCAAACATAGATTCCCGCATCCTATTAATGACATTAATGGGGCATTATCTATGATATACTCAATGATGTCTTGGTTTGACATGACATGAGCTCCAATAGTATTTCTTCCCCCTTGGTTGGACAAGCTTATATGGCCGCACATGCGTGGAGTGATTTTTCATTTTTGGATATCATATTTATGAACAAGATATACAGTTCCTACCAGATACATACTATATTTCTATTTTCTACCAGTTAGATACCGGTTACATACCATTTTTCTGAATTCAATTTACAACTTCATACCAGTTATAGACCAGTTTCCTACAATTTAGCAAATCTTCCTACCAGTTAAATATCAGTTTCCTACAATCAGTTTTAATAACAAAACCATATTTTTACTAGTTTGTTTACCAGTTTCCTTATGTTGTTTCATCCAAACCATATTTTATACAATTTTTTTTCTGAGTTTTCAACTTCATATTAGTTAAATACCAGTTACATACTACTTTCTGAATTCAATTTTCCTCTTCATACCAGTTATATACCAGTTTCTTAAAATTTAGCAAATCTTTCCTACCAGTTAAATACCATTTTCTACAATCAATTTTAATATTAAATCATATTATGACTAGTTTGTGTTATCAGTTTCATCCAAACCATATTTTATGTAAATTTTTTTCTAAGTTTTCAACTTCATACCAGTTACATACCACTTTATGAATTTGGTTTTCCTTTTCATACTAGTTATATACCAGTTTCCTACCATTTAACAGATTTATCCTACCACTTAAATACCGGTTTCCTTCTATCGTTTTAACAAATAGTGAACTCACATATGGATTCGTATTTTTACCTTTGGTCGATTTTGACTTTGTTCTTCTGTTTGGGGTTTAGCTTCCTCTTCATTGCTTTGATCCGATTCTGATTTTATCTTTTTTTACTTTTCCTTTCTTTCCTTTTCTTGATTCAATTTCTGCTTTTTTACATGCCATTTTTCATGTATTTCGCGACAAAATTCAACGTTAACAGAGATATAATCGATTATTGAACTAGACTTATTTTTTGAACATTGAAAATACTTACCGTAATCACTGAGATGTGATAGAAGTTGAAGAAGAACGAGTTAGAGGATGGAAATCGCTCGAAGTTAGAAAATACGGTTCGGTGAGTTGATTTGTTCGAATAGCTAGATTTTGTAGGCAAGCGAAGTTGAGGATGAGAGTGGGATCATGAGAATGAGTGTGAGATCGTGAGAATGAGAGTGAGAAAGAGTGAGAAACAGTTATGCTGTGTATGAAGCGTATAGTAGGTGAAAGGTTTTTGCTGGAATGTAAGAATTGCGAGAATGATTCTTAATTTGGTCAAAATAGTTAGGGCCCAAAACTTGGGATAAAACTATTCTTAAATTTCAGCTCATTTATAAAATTTTCCCATAATTTAATTAAATTTCAGTCGAACTGATTTATTTTCCCTTAAACACAATCAAGTAAAACTTGCCTAATTAAGAGTCTACTTAGTAACTAATTAATTTTACAATCTTAATAAGTTTATTATTTTCAAAATGTTTAAGTACTGTAAAATACTATTAACTTGGATTCAACAATATTTTTTCGTTTAAAATAAGAATAACTACCTCCTTAACTTAATATTTTTTAATTTCCGCAAAAAACGATCACATAATTGGAAAAATAAAACAAACTTTATTTTAATTAATATAAACACTTGTTTGGAAAAACCAACTTTTAAGAGATTTCAACTCAACTGAGTTCAATTTTTCTAGTTCGCTTATCAATAATAAAAAAGTATATTGATTGATTGCACTTGTAAATGTGAGGATTAAAATAAAAGTTGCATGTTTTTCATTTTAATCATTCTTTTGAATACTATTTGTATCAAATTAACCATCAATTCTTTTTATTTGCAGATACGAATATGCTCATATGAATAATTCGTGAAACATGTTGATAAGATTCATGATGTGAATGAAGTTTTCATATGAAATAGTACCGTAGCATATAGTATTACTTTTTTTTTTTCTAATTATATCTTATATTTTATTATTGAATACCATGAAAATAAATTACCGTAACATATAGTACTGTTTTTTTTTTTAATTATATCCTTGTGAAATAGCTATCCTCTTCCATTCCTCGACCGATCAAACCGCATTATAAACTCATAACTCTAAAAATCTCTCAATATCATTACCGATTAGAGCAATTTGCTCAAATTTAATGAATTTGTGAAATAAAAATTCAATTGAGTTTTGAAGATTTAATTTAGGGACCGAATTGTTCTTTACAAAAAAGAGAGACTTTTGGTAGTTTTTATTTGGATGATAATTCTTTATGATTTATTAAAGAATGAAACGGTATGGTATGTACAATGTGGTTGTTTTATAATTTTATGTTTGATTAGATGTACGACATGTTTTTTTCAAAATTTAATTTGATGTAAGCATGAAAATAAATATATAAAGCCAACCAAAACCTGAGCGAAGCCAATCTTGAAAATGGGCATCGAGCGCAATTTATAAACACATTTCATTTCTCTGCGAAGATTTGGTAAAAATGACAGTTTATCGTATGCGACCCTTGCTCACTCCATGGCTGCTCAATACTCCAAAGCATTTCTTCTTTAATTCTCCTATCAAAACAACATTATCTCCCAGATTCACCCTTTTATACTCTTCTGCTTCTCAATCTCACCTTGACTTAGGTCTGTTACCCTCAAATCCTAAAAAATGGGAATCTTTTCGAAAGAAGAAGGTCGTTCTTCGGGTCGGGTATGTGGGAACCGACTACAGAGGTTCAAGTTTTCCTTTCCTTTTCTCATTGCCAAGTGTTTATTTAATTGTTGTTGTTTTTGGAAGGTTTCAGTTTTCAAGTTTTGTTTTCCATTGCAGGTCTCCAGAAACAGACGGATGAACATTCAACACCCAGTAAGTAATTAATTAATTCATTCATTCATGTTGATTATCCTCAGAAACCTGTTAATTGCTAGTTACAAGGGCATTTCTAATATGTTTGGTTGATTTTAAAATGTAGCAATTGAAGGAGAATTGGAGAATGCCATATTTAAGGCCGGAGGAATTCTTGAAAGTAATTACGGGAATTTGAACAGAATTGCATGGACCAGAAGCAGCCGCACTGATAAAGGAGTTAGTTTTTCTTGTTTTCTTCTTCCCATATGAAGCACGCTGCTTATCTTTAAATGAATTTTGTGCTTAATGCTTTATAGTAGATCCAATGTAAGCAAACTATTATGAACATGCCCACTTTGAATGTTATGCCTAATTAAAAAGCACAAAGCATTCTTTTATTTTAGGATCAACTTCAATGTGTTGTTATTTCAGGAATGTTTTCTTCCAAAAGAAGTTGGAGTACAATTTCATTTTGACTTTTAAGCCTTTTCTTTATTATATTTGTAAAACATGTGATCCTAATCTTTCAAGTATTTACCTCGTCATGCAAACTTATGGTATTGTTGTCATGAAGTTCATTGATTCAACATTTTAATTTTCCGAATAATTAGCCTGGATTATTGTATATAGATTAGAGTAAAATTTCATTTTGAGCCTCTCATGTTGGTTTAGTTTGAAGCCATTTTTGTTATGATTGGAAAACGTTTAATGTTTAGTTTTCATGTATTTATCTTTCATGCATTCTTATGATGTTGTGTCGCGAAGTAAGTTGATTTTATCAGTTCAAGCTGTCTAAATAATCAATCACCCTCAGATTTGGTCTACTGGGTCACCTTCCAATTTTCAGTTAGTTCATTTTGGCCTGGAATTATGATAGGTTCACTCATTAGCTACAGTGATAACATTGAAGATGGAGATACCTGAAACCGCGTGGAAGGAAGATCCTAATGGCACTGTCCTAGCAAAATTTATTAATTTTTATCTTCCTGATACTATCAGAGTTTTCAGCATTTTGCCCTCTCAAAAGTGAGTCTTGCCATTTTTCTTCTATACTTGCTGCTTTTTCAAAAAAGATGATTTTGCAGTATTATGTTGACATGTTGCTCATCTAATTTACTTGTCAAGTGTGATGCTAAATTTACAAGGTAGAAATTCGGCATTTTACTTGCTCACTTGAGCTTTAAATGTTTTTTCAATAATGGCAACATGGATGCCATCAGCCTTGATTAAAGAATACCACTGCCTAAATTTAATAGCATAAAGGCGTGTAGTTTATTTAATTTGTTCCTTATGCAATTCTAGGTGAATGAAAATTGAACTGATTCCCAATTAGATTAGTATGAATACCGAAAAGTTAAATGATAAAGTTGTTTGGTATTATCAAAACTTGAGTAGTGAGTGTTGAATTTATCAGGATAGAGAATATATAGAAATCAAGCTCATATGTGGCGTTGATGAAAGGGTAATAGAAAAAAAATGAGAAGCTGTTCTAAGGTGGAAAATAAATTTACTTTAGCTTTGTGTATGGGATTGTATTTTTCATGACTAGTCTAATAGAAAAAATAAATCATTCGAGGAAGAACCTACATTTGGTTTTTAATGACTTTGAGTATATAGAATGCAATTAAAGACACGTAGAATAAGTAGCACGATTGCGACTACCTTTAGTGGGGAATTAGGGGAAATTTAGTCATTGGATTACATTATATTATTTTTGGAATTATGAGATTAAACTGAAATACTGTACATTGGTTGGAATTATGGCGAGGTGCTTTCGGAAGCGAGAAGTTGAGCACAACAAAGACTAAGAATAACTTGGATAAAGATTATTGAAATGACACTTGCAATAAAACAGAAATGAGGGAAAAAGAAAGATTCCTCATCAACTTGATGGAACTATGATTTATTGTTGCTGTAGGCAATGAATGATGAATCCAATAGTTTTTTTGATAACCGCAATATATAGAGAAACGTGGTGTAATAGCAGGATTGTATCTGTTTTTAGAATAATTTTGTAAATGGGTTTAAAGTCCAAGGGCTCGTTTGGTTGGCGCAATGGCTATTCCGTAAAATATAAGAAAAATGAATGAAAAAAGGTTAAATATGGTAAAGTAATTGTCCAGGATGAGTCATCGCTATGCCGAGTTATTATACATCTCATTGAATAGATATTCTTATTTGAAATGAAGAAATAGCTATTCTGTGACAAGTATAATAACTGGAAACAACTATTCCCTCTGATATCGGATTCTAGACAAAATCTCTATCATATCTGACCTTTTTCATTCGTTTTTCTCCTATTTCACATTTCGCCAAACAAACTGAGCCCTAACTCTTATTGTCGTAAGAAATGAAAATTTGTACCTGGAATTAAACTCTGTCTACCACATAGATTTTGTTATATTGATACACAACTTTTTAACTAGTACTGGAAGATTATTAAATAAAAGGTTTTGATCCGCGGAATATAACAGAGTATGATGTATGTATTTCTTATGGAATCTTTAAGAAATACATATTCTGTTCCATCAAATAATTATAAAATTTGGATAACTGCTTGTTGTTCTCATTTTTTCTCAACATTATCATTTGACTTGACATATTAGTTAAGATGTCAAGTCTTAAGAGATCAATATGATGAAAACTCTCAGTTCAGACTTTGAATAGCAATTCCTTTAAGTATGTAGCTGATTCATGAAATCTTCAGTTGAACAATCAAATAAACACATATGCTTGGATATTAACTGTTAGTTTACTTGATAATCAAAAGGTTTGGTAATAATGAGAATGACTTCATTTTAATGTGGAGAAAAATCTCAGCAGCTTTCCCTGATGATAATGAAATTCTGAAGTTTTCCATAAAAGCATACATACAATAACAAATTTTTTAGTTCTACTTTTATCAAAATGAAGCTATGTGTCATTGCATGTTTAAGTTCCGATTTACCAGTTTGTTATGTTAGCCTTACCTAATTTTATCTTGCAATGGAGAAATTTTCTATCCATGTTTATTTGCAGTATTGTCCTCACAAATTGCCATTTATTTGTTCTTTTCGTAACTAGGCCAAAAACAATGACTATAAGTCATGTCCAGCCATTTTCTCTGGTCGGGATGTTATTTATAGAATCATATTAATATGACTTAGAATTTTCCAGAGTCAAGAACGCTTTCTGTTTCTACGTATTAATTTGTTGTGCTGGTTTTAGGAGCTTTGATGCTAGAAGAGAATGTGAATTAAGGAAATATTCTTACCTCCTTCCAGCTAAAATCATCGGGATCGAAAGCCACTTTACCACTGCTGAAGTTGATCATCACATATCAGACTTCAACTCTATACTGAAATCATTTGAGGTGACCGAATTTTCCTTATCATCTTCATTTTCACATTATTATTATTTTTTTTTTTGCGTTGTTTAGAATTTCGATCTTCTTTCTGTAGGGTGATCATCCCTTTCATAACTATACGATACGGTCCAAGTATAGGACACAATTGCCTTCTTCCAAAACCAAGCATGCGAGAAGAAGTGCCAGATCAGAATCAGAATCTGTTAAAAGTAATACAGAAGAAAACAATGGAGAGATCACATTTGATAACGTGGGATCGAGTGAAGACACAGTGAGTTCCAACCTTAAAAAGGCAAATGGCGATTTTCGGAGGGGCCCACGATCCAGTGCGGACATTCGGGCCAGATGGTTGCATGAACCTGACGAGTCTGATAGAATCGGTGCTTCCCACTTCAGAAAGATTTATCGAAGCTCTTGCAAAAAACCCCAGAAATCAGGTGGCTGTGAATTTGTTGAAATCTCTATATGGGGAGAGTCTTTCATGCTGCATCAGGTATTTATTTTTCTTTCTGCTTCATATATTTTCAGTTTTGGATTTGATCTAAATGTTTTTGTTGGGGCCTGTTTGGGATTGTTGTCACAGCTGCTGCCTTGAATAGCTCTTTGCTCGCAAACTTTTTATAGAACAACATATTTTGACTCTTAATACTAATTAACAAGGGTCTGTTTGTTATTTATATCGGGAGCTTTTCAGGATAGAAGCTTGGAAAAGCTTGAACATTTCGGGATAACAGCCTGGGAAAGCAATATCAAACTGGCCTTTATATACCATGTTGGATGAATTGTTGATAACTCTTTTGCTTGGACTAATTGTATGGTACTGTTTTACTTGGAAAGATCCGGAAAATGGTGGGCACTGCAGTGGGTGTGAAGCGGAAGTTACTTGCTAGAGATGTTTTGACACTGTCGCTCTCGAAGTTCTCGAGGATCGTGTTACCACTTGCCCCCTCGGAAGTTTTGGTACTGAGAGGCAATAGTTTTAGAAGAGCGGGGTCAGAAATGCCCGAATCGGAAGCAGTGAATGAGTTTTATGCTAAAAGAGTGTTGCCACAAGTGTTGAAGTTTTTGGACCCTAGCGGGGCTCCGTGGAAGGAATGGGTCGAGAATTTGGATGAGCACACGAGCATACCTGATGCACAATTACATGAGGTCAGGAATGCTTGGAAAGCCTGGAAGGAAAAACATGAGGCCACATTATTGGCTGCTAAAGCTGTTGTAGATCTGTAAAAACGAGGTAAAGTAAATCCCATTTTCATTTATTCACTGCACTTGTTCTAAATTTTGACATGGAATATGTGATTTTTACGATTTATGCAGTTTTATTATTATTATTATTATTATTATTATTATTATTATTATTATTATTATTATTATTATTATTATTATTATTCTTTTTCT
>CATIWQ010305843.1:0-17707 GCA_949673415.1 Euphorbia schlechtendalii
AAGTTACCATTCCAAAAATGTTGGCTCACTAAACAGCTTTATATCACAGATCCAGTGATTATACACGATATTGTTAACCCCGAAACTACTCTTAAAATTAACTCCAATGCATATAACTTGATTAATATAAAAGACTCAACATGAAATACGGATTATGACACATAGACATATCATAAACTTCGAAATAGAAAGTATAAGTAGAAAGCAAAGCAAAGTTGTAAGGTATGTAAGTGAAAGCTAAAGTTGATCAAACCGTATCCACTCTTTAATGGGAGATGTCAATTCCCACAGTTCCTGCGTATGCTTTGAATTCGATCTAGGCCCGTACAGAACCTTCGCTAGGATGCTATTCTTTGCGAATATCGAACAAATGAATGTTGAAGAACGAAAACTTTTATTGATAAGTGATTTGTAAGTACACTTATACAACAATCGCTCAAGAATATAGAGAAATATAGTGATCGAAATAAGGATTCGAATCACTTAAACATTTTCTCGCTAACACTTATGAACGTAGCGAAACTAGATATTTTATTCTCTATTTACACACACTATACGTAACCCTATAATTGCACTCTAATGCTGCACCGCATGAAATCGTAAGGTTTGGAACCCTATTTATAGAGTTTGAAGGGTTAAGTCTATCTAAATGATGAGTTGTGTCCATTGGTGAAAGATTGTATCACTTCATTGTGATTGGTTGAGAAGCTTTAATCTTATCCACAATGGATAGGCATCTACTCATGATTGGTTGACTTCTGATAAGTATCTTTTCATTGGTGGTTGATGTCGGTTGATGGCGGTTGATCATTCTTATTTGGAAGTTGGTAATTAAGAAGATTTAACAAGAAAACCGTCCAAGTCACGAGCGCGATGTACAAGTTGCGACCGTGAATCTTTGTTTGAAAATTTGCTGCTTCTGAAGTGTATCAAGTCGTGATCGTGAATTGTGTTTTTCTTCATAATTCTTCTTGTCACTTCACCTATCTTCAACAGCTTCGATCCTAAGCCAAATCTTTAAGTTCCACGCATCTTTTCGCACCTTTTTCACTCTTTTTACATAGAATTGCACTTTAGATCATTTTACTCCCAAGATTTACCTAGTATCTGCATTTGTACCAAAAACAACTACACACCATGTTAAATCTTTTATATGAAGTATAAAAATGACTTAAACTATAGTGTTTAATGTGTAAAATTATCTTGATAATAAGTATAATTATACACTTATCAAGGATCTCACACAACGAACGAAGAAAGAGATGTTGAACTCAAAGAGAAAAGCTGAGCTGAAATATTTGTGTGTGTAAAATAAAGAGAATTAGAGGCCTATGTATAGGGAGAGGGGGATTATTAGACTCCCCCTAAAACACTATATGGGTTGAAAATATTCCCATCCCACATGCGGGTTAGACGCACTGGTCACTTGGATCCGCGGCTACCTCCACAAGGCAAGCCACATAAGCCTAAGCTTGCGGGCTTGTGCGCAGCCCATGCACTGCGTGCAAGCGGGCTTGCGCATCACACCGGCACAAGATCTACCATGTGTAGTGCATACGTACCTGTAGCCAACTAGTGCGTGTGGGCTTTCCCCGTGCACTAGCGGCCCACGAGCTTTTTAGCTCATGGAGTAGCCATGCAAGCCCCACTCCGAACATCCTATGTTCATTGGGGGCCCACTCGCAAAAGGAAAAATTCCCTTGCTCCGCTTTGTGCATTTTTCCCTATTTTTCTCTTTATTCTCTTTAATTATTAATTTGGTCTAACATTTAATAATTCTTCTAACGAATTCAACAAACAGATATTTTCATAATAGACCTAGTCTATAGGTTCTTTACTTAGTCCATTAAAGACCCAAAGTGTGTAACCTGATAGGATCGCAAAGTATTGAGCTGCTAGAGGTTAACTTAAACTTTGCTTCCCAACAGGGAACCTTTAGGCTCAATGTTCTAGACCGATATGGAACCTGATGGCTCTAGACGATCAAATGGGCTTTCTAACAATGGCGTATTATCCCCCAATACTTGAAACATCACATGCTTGTGACTTGATTCGATTCTGCAGTAGTAACCAATATAATACATTCCTTCCATCAAGTTAAGTACCATCAGTTTATTGAGCTCGATTAAGTGTCAGCTCATGTAATAGCTATAGCTATCCTTGAATTAGGCTGGTTCACAAAGAACACCACTCGACCATTATGTATCAAGATTGACTAGAAACTTGTTCTATCAATCTTATACTTTGATCAAAGGTTTATGAGTGTGTTACTTCAAAAAGGGGCCCTAAGGTACATCTCCATTATATCACTATATCAGGAGCGATGGATATCATCGTTACTTAGCTTACCAATATATGATCATCACTATACTATAATCACCCATACCATCCTAATTGCCAAGGTATTAATAAGTTTGACCCAAAGCATAGAAACTCCTACACAAGGTAACCAATATCTCAGGTCTAAGGATACTTGTATTGATAGTGCAATAAGACACGACACCAACACAACATGGCTACAGTTATTTTCTATTATCTATCTTATAGCGGTCTCCAATGTATTACCCGAATACATTCATATGTTAACTCAAGATACCACCTTCAGCTCGTGAGATGGGCTGTTTGGATCTGATCCAAGGACTAAGCCCACACATTCTAGTTTATCCGTTCCATTGATGTCCAGTCTCAATGAAACTATCACTAGTGATATTTAGACTATTCATAGTAACATGTATGTGTAGTTCTCACACCACATAGCTCCCACTATGTCATCGCACTTTTAAGCTGTGAAGTAGTCACGGACTTTGTCTTATCAATGTGCACATATATTATACTATATATATATATATATGATACCAGCGAGATACATAAATAAATTGAAAACATTGATAAGCAACAAAGATGCCTTAATTATTATTATTAATAATAATCTAAACCTTGTACATTATAACTAATTAAGACATAGTTCCCTAACTACCTCTAGGGCATACATCATGTCTAAGAGCCTCCCCCTTAACCAAATATTATAGGTAATAAGTGGGTATTAAAGATAAAATTAAATCCCTATGGTACTATTGAGCGAAGCGGGCGGATTTGATGGGAATTTCAAACTCTGTAAACCCATTTAAGTAATTATCAATAAAAGGTAGCTCGCCATTTGAAGATGCGACACTTTACCGTAGCCTTGTTAGAGGGTTATAATATCTGACAATTACTATACCAGATTTCTCATTTACAGTGCATAAAGTGGTTCAATTTATACAATCTCCATTGCAGACGCATTGGCAAGCCTTGAAGAGGATTTTCCAATACTTACGAGTTACCCACAACTGCAGCATTTGCTACACAACGCAGCCTAGCATTACTCTCAATGCTTTTTCTGACTTAGATTTAACAGATGACCCTAATGATCGACATTCTACTATGGGGTTTACAATCTTCCATGGTACGAATCTTAACTCTTAGGCTTCTCGAAAGCAACGCACTATTTAACATTCTTCGAGTGAGGCTTAGTATTGTGCTCTTATGACGACCACATCAGAGTTATCATGGATCAGGTTAGTCTTGGTTGATATTGGGATTAGGCTATCAAGTTCACCAACTCTATGGTGTGGTAACTTGAGTGCTACCTATCTCACTGCAAATACCATTTTTCATCATCGTATGAAAACATCTAGAGTTTGACTTTCATTTTGTTCAAGAAAGAATGACTTCAAAATAACTTTTTATTCGACACATCAGCATAAATGATCAAGTCGTAGACATTCTTACTAAATCGCATCATAGTTCCTGATTTCAGTTGTTGAGAGACAAGTTGGCCGTTGTTCATAACTAGGATGAACTTGAGGGGGAATGTTAGTGTGAGTGGATGACATGGAGAGTGATGGGCAAAGAGAGTGTTGATGTGTCCATCAAGGTGTTTTTGTGAAACTATATTACCGGGTCGGAGACCCAAAATTGTTTAAAAGAGAAGGTGAAAAACATTTTAGATTGGTCAAAACCCAAATCCACCTTCTCTTAGTGTGGAGTCACCACTGTGAGCGGATGACACGGATAGGGATGGGCCAAGAGCACGCTGATGATAGGTGTGGTCCACCGGGGTGTTTTTGGTGAAAATAAAAATACCGGGTCGGGACCGGGAAGGTTTGAAAGAGAAAATAAAAAACATTTTAGATCAGTCATAACCCGAATCCGCCATCTCTTAGTGTAAAGTTGCCACCTGGATTAGCTCTTCTAGGAATTAAAAACTTGTGAGGCTTAACGTCTGTGAGACAGCCCACTAAGACACATAGACTCAGGTTCGGGATAAGTTGCTTACTTCGTATTTGATCACATTATATTACATCTACAGAAAATAATATTTTTTAATTGTGCATATTCAAACTTATATCGTTTTTGAGTTTGTAATGTATTATTTACCCATATGTGGAAAGCAATAAATTCATACATAAAGCGATAAATAAATATGGAAAAGTAAAGATTAAGATTAAAAAAACTCTAGGGATGCAACTGCCCATCAAATCTATTAATTACATTTCCTAAAAAAAATTGAATTTGCGAAACCCGAAGGAAAAAAAATCCTAGGCATACATCTAAACTAATATACCTACATTCAAAAAGGTTAGCAAAGGAGATTTAAATTTGATGAGGCCCGTGTGGCCTAATTAAAATATCGGAGATTGAAAATTTCTTATTTTGGAAGAAATCAATTCATTTTATTTACACATACGTCGCTCATTTTAATTAATGAAAATGATCGCATGGCAAAAATGTGAGGTTTGTTATCTGGAAATAATTTTTTTCCCTTCGTGGGGTATTCTAACAAAAAATCTCCATAATTGCTAAATTAAAATAAATAAAAATGAAGAAGAAATTTAAAAATTACATAATAAAAGAAAATAAGATTAATCATAGGTCAACATGTGGAATAAAATAAAACATAGAAAGAACGAGATAAAGCCACTCTAGGAATTGAAAGGCTTACCCTTTCGGCACGAATCCACCTTCGAAATACCTACTTAACCTTTGGGAGAGCTCATCGTTCATCTTTAGATTTTTTTAGTAGTTGGTAAAAAAGATTTATCCCAAATTAAAACTTGTCTTTAATAAAGAAAAAGGTTGCTGTAAAATGCCAGAGTTTATTTCATCTTTTCTGCTAAATATTATCAGTCTTGATCACTGAAAATTCCCCCTGATATTTATAGTTGAATTTTCCAGAAAAATTCAGGGTCTGAAAAATTTCGGCGAGGGGGGGTACTCCTTGCTAGAATTCTAGCAAGGCAAGCCTCACCAGAGTTCTGACGAGGCTCACCAGAATTTCTGGTGAGGCTAGCCTCGCCAGTGCTTTGGCAAGGCTTGCCTCGTTAGAGTTTTGGCGAGGCCAGCTTCGTGCCTCGTCGCAATTCGCAGGCCAGGCCGAATAGCCCTGATTTTTCTATTTATTATATTTTTTATGTTTTAATTTTTTTTATAAATTTTTAAAATATTTTCTATTAGTTAAAAAAATATTAATTAATTTTTACTAAAGTCTAATTTTTCCAAGTCCTTTAAAAAATAATATAAGTCCTTAAAATAAATTAGTGACGAGGAGCACTCCCATTTGAAGATCTCTTGATAATAAAAAACTGTGTAATTCAAGTATTAAAATCTCGAAAATCCATCATCATCGAACGCGCGAGCTGGTATTAAATCGCGTGCTCACTACTACCCCTTGTGTGATGATTGCTGGTTGTGTAACCAGAGTGATCACACAAAATGGAGCGGAGGGATTGAGAATACACCTAACTGGTGCAGCTGATGACTTCTTTGTCCCTGATCGGTGATGATGTGGGCTTTCCTTTTTGGCGTGGTGTCCTCACAGGATTGTCCATTTCTTTCTTCAAAATCCCTTGATGCTCCTTGGAAGCGGGTCAACTGTTTCTTTTTACGACGTCCCTTTAATAGTCAGCAACCGTTTCTTTCTTCTATTGTGGTCCTTGTGTACCACTTGTGGGTTGACCTTCAGTTGCCTTTGACCTTTGGAACTACCAGAGTGGGGTGCCTGAAACTATATCAAAGGTGACCCTTGGGGGAGGGATATCTAACCATTTCTTTCTTGGGTTGGTAGATGAGACTATTTCATTCTTAAGTTATCAAAATAACCGTTTTCTTCTTTAGTTGTATTTTGTATTTCCTTGGTAGGATGTTAACTTGCTTCCTGTGATAAATCAAAGAAAAAGTGTAATGTTAGTATATTTTATGATGCACGTTTTAATTATTTGACTGAGTTTATGCGAATAAAAAATTTTTACCCCTTCAATAAAAAATTAAAACATGATGAAGAAATCAGTTTAATTAAAATTCAAGGATGTCCTGAAAACTGCTCCGTTATTTTAGGAGGTTTTTGTGATGTTGCAATGTTGCTTGAATTGGGGTTGAGTAGACTTTAGGCTTGAGTGGGCCATCATCCTTCTTGGTGTTTTCATATTCCACATGTGGAGGTGGAGTTTCTTATTTACCAAAATGGTGTTGCCCAAGTTTGGCATCGTCTTTACCTGTAAATGACGTGATGTGTATGTAACGTATTCTTGAATTTTATTCATGGACAATAATTATCATATGATGTATGTTCATCTGTTGTGGGTATTGTGGGCTTCATTCATTAAAGAGTCTTCTCTTTTGTTGGTGCATGGATGCCCCTAAGATTTGTCTCATTGGGGATTCCATGGATGACTCCCTCAAAGTGACAACCATGGGTTCGTTGAATCAGATTCAAGTTCAGAGCTTGGGTTTGATTTGAGGAGGGTCTGGATGAGTCGTTGATCCTGAAATGTGTAGGCGGTGCTCACTTTGATAATTTGGAAGCCTTTTACCTGAAGTGTTGTGATGATTTTTCTTGTGAGAGAAATCAAAAGATATTCATCCTAAGTTCCAAAGGGGATAAGTGATGCCTTGTGCCATTCCAAGGATGAGATGTTGGATTTGATATTTCTTTGGTTCTAATTTTTGGATAGACCGCCCTTACAGCTTTTCAATCTATCAAACCTTGTCTTAATTTTTTCCTGGACCATCCTTTCAGGTTTTCAATCCATCGGACAAATAAAATAAGCATATGCATAAAGATTCAGCAAAAATGATAATTGATTAATGAACATAACAAGGGTATAAATGTTTCAAATGATTTGACTCCTGCCATTGATTTTCCCTTTCAAGTTTTCTAACCAATGTGTTTTCTTTTCTCTTGATGTCCAAAGTTTTGCTTGAGCTACCCTTTTCGGGTTTTCAACTCAGCGAACTATTTTTTTTCTGTTTTGAAAAGAGACCCTCATTTTTGCTCTAGAGAGTGCTAATTGACAGGCTAATTACAAATTTATTTTTTTATTGGTACTACTTTTTACCTATTTATTTCTTTCACTAATGTGTGATAGGGATTGTGCAAGACTTGGTTGATTTGAATGATAGATCGATTGCAGTCCATGTCCACTACTTTAGTTGTTGTTTCGTTTAGCATTTCTAATCGATTGGTTGGTGTTCATGCTACTTTGCAAGCTTGAGGTGTATGCGATGATGAGTATTGGTGCTTGATCATCAATGTTTCCTTATGAATTCAATTGTTCTTCGATGATTCGTGATATGTCAGGGATCAGATCTGATAACTTGATTTCGTTGGGGGTGAAAGGTTTATGTCAAATGATATTCCTTCAATGGTGTAATGATTTCCCCATAAATGGTAGTGAGCCGGGCAATGGAGTTGTTGATGTGCTCAATGGTCTGACCCCTTCTTCGTGTCTTTGACATTGTACCGGTAGTTTGACTTCAATTTTCTATGTTGACATTTTGGCCTTATTTTATCTTTGATCATTTTGACTCTTGCTAGATTGACTTAGTAGTTAGTGGATGTTTCGCTCTCGGAGATCTTTCTATCAATCTTACGTCTTTATAAGATAAAGTAAATGCTATCACGCGTTGTCTAAGTACATGTGTTTGTCTCTCACTTTCCCTCAAGAGTCAAATCATTTATTGTGGGGGATCCATTTATACTCAAATTAATTTCATGACATGATGTGTCACATGAGCTAAAAAACATTATGTACATGTTTATGGGAATGCGTGATGTTAATCAATAGAATATTAAGCAAGCAAACAAAGTTCAATTTATTCAAAAATTCAAAAACCTCGTGGGTAAAGTATCTAAAGAGAACTAATTTATTACATCATTGGCAAGTATGTCCATGGATTCGAAATGTTCCATCCTCTCCGCCTTGTCTAACACTTCTTGATAGCTGGAAAAGCTATCAGACCCGAATTTGTTTCTGTAAGATGGTAGTGCACCATAAAAAAATCTTAGTTATCATCTCTGGTAGAGTTGAGTAACCTGAAGCCTGACCTGTGTGGCCATCCAATGCTCATAGTATGACTTGAACCTTTCACCATGTTTCTATGTTATAGCCTCTAGATTTTGCATTCTTGTTTCCATTTGAGTGTTGAAACCATAATGTCCCATCATAACCTAAGCGAGATTGTTCCAATCATAAGCTACATTCAGTGGAACGTGATTGTACCATTCGTTGACTAGGTAGCTTAAGGTGACAATGAAGAGCTTAGCCATCATCCATTCACTGACCCTTAATGCCATCATCAATGTTTGGTAATGTTCTAAGTGACCGCGTGGGTCTCCAGATCCCACATACTTTTCAAACTATGGCATCGCATAGTTTGGTGGCAAGTTATCTTCTTCCCAACTGTCAGTTGTGCAGGGTATGTGTTCATTAGATGACCACCATGAGTGGCCAAGAATTGTTGCCACAATTTCACCATGCTTGGTTGCTGGAGAATAGCATTACCAATGCCTAGATAGAAGCCATATTACCCCTGGGGAAATGTAGTTCCTCTGGGAGTTACCACAAAGTTGGGCAGCTGAGTGATAGCCTAGAATTGTGAGGCAAGTGACACACTCGAATTAGGGATAGATTGTGGGGTTACTCCTTGATAGGAAAGTCCTGGTGCGAATAGTGACTGACTTGGCCATCTTAAGAAGAATTGATTCTGGGAAGGATTGGCAAAGTTATATCTCGGTTGACCAATCTAAGCATGGTTCAAATTCATCTGACTTTGTTTTACCCGAACTGATAAAAGGCAGTAGGAGTTGGATGCACCGTATGAGAGGTAGAAGGTCCCCCTATTCTAGGCTGACTAGTCAAATTGCTGTTATTAAGGGTGGCTTCCGGGTTGGACCCCACATCATGAATCCTCTAGACATGCTGATGAATAAGCGATGCTAGGTTGTCACTATTTGCAAAAGCATTTAGGGTAGTTGTAATCTCGGCGCTCACTAATAACATATGTGTCTATTAAGGATTTTGTTTTGTTAAAAATGGGTGATCCTCCCCGCAACTTCGTCTCATGGACCAACCATCCTATCAAAACTTAAAGATGCACACTAAACTGAATCTGAACCCGAGTCCTCACTTGAGCTAGTGTGCGGAACCCCCTCAAGATTGGCCATGATCGGAGAAATGCAGACCAAGCGGTGAGCAGGCTTCTTCCAAGCTAGGATACACAAGTAGAATATCAGACCATGCATGTAAGATTCGTGACATGATTCATGATGTGGAATATGAGTGAAATGTTAATGTTATGGTTCCATTCACAAGGGGTTAACATACCATGATGCTAAATAAATAATATGTTTGTCAATCCATTTGAAACAAAAAATGTTAGTCTTTAGATAAAATGAAAACATGTGAAAATGAAAATCCAACCCCCGAGGATGGATTTGAGATCTGTGCGATATTCGTGTGACATTGTAATATGAGTTGTGCATATGAGGTGACCAAGTTAATCGTGTGGTAATAGGTCAATAGTTGGAGATTTCGTATTGTGACTATATCTCATGAAATCAAAAGGTTCAATTAATTTCGGGTAAGTAGTACGACATAGAAAATAACTACCGTATATGAATGATTTGGTTATTTTACCCAATTAGGGCAGAGTCTTGGGTGCCGGTTTGGACATCATTATAAAAGGGTATGCTGTGATGCATGAGTTATTGCCCTTTGCGGGCGAATGGTAATAGTATTAAGTGTATACCCTTGAGGATTGGTAAGGTAGGATTTTTGAAATGTGTTCGCTCCATATGGGTTTAAGTTCGGATGTCAATAGGGATATTACGTGATGTGGGAAAAATTGATTGGGTAGGTATTTTCCCCGTTCGAGCTATGTGGTTTGTGTGGTTGCTCCGTGTGGGCTATGAGTTGGATGTCGAGTGAACATCTCACAGGTAATTTGTGGGATATTTTATTGCCTTGTGTGGGCTAAGTGTCGGATGTCAAGTGAACATCACGTAAAAATTTGGGTATAAAGGTACGTTCGCCCTATGCTAGCTAAGGGTTAGACGTTGAGTGGACATCCCGCAAAAATTAGGGTATGTTGGCCCCACATGGGCTAAGAGTTAGATGTCAAGTAGACATCTAGTTGAAAAAGGGGTAAATGATGCTTCATGACTCTAATTAGTTCATGATGTCCTAGGGTGACACAATCTCAAGTGTTAACTAAACCTAAGTATGAGTGACACCAAATTGGTATTATGATGATGAGAATATGATATTTCCATTTTATATTGTTAATATTATGAGTGTGTGCGTTCCATTGTCTACATTAAGATTCGTGGTTAGCATTTCACATTTTGTACAATGCATGATGAATCAAAAGCGGTAAACACATAGCACACAATATCCAACTTCTAACCATACAACTCTCACGCGTAGGGTTTTTCTCTAGTCTCTATCCTAAGTTTTAGTTCATCTTATTACCATGAGGATACTGAGGAGCGCACATGCAAGAAAATATGATGTATGATCGTTTGTTGGATAACACCCTAGGAAAAATGCCTACGACTTATTTACATGAGGTTTGTAAATGGGTTGCTAATGTAGAAGGTTCTTGTTACACTAAAATACACTCTAATGGAGGTACATGCGATATTGCAACAAGTACTCCACCTACACAAGTACAATCTTTACTTAAGGAGGTAGATTAGTACGAGAGAAAGCTTTGCGGTAATAGGGTACCTTGAACTTACAGGCTAATCCCCTCTATTGCAATGCGTTATTTAGGAATATGTCATAATTAAGAAAATATGGAATAATGTGATCGATAATTTTAGGCACTTATCCAAAATCTAAAACCTTTTAAAAAAAGTTTAAGAAGGTGAAAGTGCGCTGATGATAGGCGTGGTCCACCGGGATGTTTTTGTGAAAATAAATACCGGGTTGAGGACCCGAAATTGTTTGAAATAGAAGGTGAAAAAAAAATTTTATATTGGTCAAAACCCAAATCCACCATCTCTTATTGTAGATTCGCCACTGTGAGCGGATGACACGGATAGCGATGGGCCGAGAGCGGACTGATGATAGGCGTGGTCCACCAGGGTGATTTTGGTGAAATAAAAATATTGGGTCGGGAACCCGAAAGGTTTGAAAGAGAAAATGGAAAATATTTTAGATCGGTCAAAACCTGAATCCGCCATCTCTTAGTGTAGAGTGGCCACCTAGATTAGCTCTTCCAGGAATTAAATTCTAGTGAGACTTAACATCCAGGGAAAGGCCCACTAAGACATAGAGATTCGAGTTCGGGATAAGTTTCTTACTTCTTATTGGATCCTATTATATTACATCTAATTGTGCATATTCAAACTTATGTCGTTTTTGAGTTTGTAATGTATGATTTACACATATGTGGAAAGCAATATATCCATACATAAGTGATAAATAAATGTGGAAAAGTAAAGATTAAGATTACAAAACCTCGAGGGATGCAACCATCTGCCTAATCTATTAATTACATTTCCTAAAAAAATAATTAAATTTGCGATACCCGAAGGAAAATAAAATCCTAGGCATACATCTAACCTAATCTACCTGCATCCACAAAGACTAGCACAGGAGATATAGCACAACATGAATATTTACGCGTATGCTCGATATAAATTTGACGAGGCCCGTGTGGCCTAATTAAAATATCGGAGATTGAAAATTTCTTATTTTGCAAGAAATCAATTCATTTTATT
Source organism: Euphorbia schlechtendalii (assembly GCA_949673415.1). NCBI lineage: Eukaryota > Viridiplantae > Streptophyta > Magnoliopsida > Malpighiales > Euphorbiaceae > Euphorbia > Euphorbia schlechtendalii. The sequence continues at coordinate 12,047 of CATIWQ010305843.1, forward strand.
TACACATACATTGCTCATTTTAATTAATGAAAATGATCGCATAACAAAAATATGAGGTCTGTTATCCAGGAATATTTTTATTCCCTTCGTGAGTGTATTCTAACAAAAAATCTTCATAATTGCCAAATTGAAATAAATAAAAATGAAGAAGAAGAAATATAAAAATTACATAATAAAAGGAAATAAGATTAATCATAGGTCAACATGTAGAATAAAATAAAACATAGAAAGCACGAGATAAAGCAACTCTAGGAACTCAGAGGCTTACCCATTCGGCCCGAATCCACCTTCGAAATACCTGCTTGACCTTTGGGACTGCTCCTCGTTCGTTTTTAGATTTTTTTAGTGTTTGATAAAAAAGATTGGTTCCGAATTAAAACATGTCTTTAATCAAGAAAAACGTTGTTGTAAAATGCCAGAGTTTATTTCATCTTTTCTGCTAAAAATTGTCTATCTTAAACACTGAAAATTCCCCTGATATTTATAGTTGAATTTCCTGAAAAATTCGCAGTCTGAAAAATTATGACGAGGGGGGCGTGTCCTCTTTGGAATTTAAAAGTTCTAGCGAGGCCAGCTTCACGCCTCGTCTTAATTCGCGTGGGAGGCCGAATAGCGCCAATTTTTCTATTTATTATTTTTTTATTTTTTTATTTTAATTAATTAATCTTTTTATAAATATTCAAAATATTTTCTATTTGTTAAAAAAACATCAATTAATTTTTACTAAAGTCTAATTTTTCCAAGTCCTTAAAAAAATATTTTAAGTCCTTAAAATAAATTAGTGACGAGAAGAACTCCCATTTGAAGATATCTAGATAATCGAAAATTGTGTGATTAAAGGATTAAAATCCCGAAAAGCCATCATTATCGAACGTTGAGATGGTACAAAATCCCATCCTCACAGTTAGATATCTAAATATTATTTGTATATAATATTGTGATTAGGGATATTTATGTAATATGACACAAACCCTAATACATATATACACTCACTCGCTCACTTTAATGAGTAGAGTTGTAGTGTTTGCAACTCCAATTACCCAATTGCTAACACAAAGGATTTTGAAAGTTGAAACCATAATTAAACTTACACTTCTTCTACAACTAATTGCAATGTATTTGAAAGATTGGTGTGAGAAAGTTTTCCTCAAGTACCTATCTCCAAAACATTGATCTTGTGTAGTCCACCTTGTGTGGTGGTCAGAACCTGCAAAACAAGGGGTGAATATGGGGGCTAGCTGTATAACCGGCATAGCCTCTCTAATGAATAAGTTAGCAACAGATTTAAGAGAAGAGGTAAAGAATATTAATGTATTCAGTGTGTAAGAAGAATAATGTACCTCTAACATTTGGTGGAGGTCTATATATATAGGAGTTGGATGAGCCCATTTAGTGATGGAAGCAATTTCCAACACTGGTGTCTCATTCCTACTTGAAGTGCATCTCTTGTGTGAAGAGGTAGAGTCCACCTAGGACTGAGTTCTTTGATATTTGTATAAACATGGGAGATGACCTTGCTGTTTCCCAGTTGAGGAAGGATTGATTAGTCATTCGGTGGTATCAGGTCACTCATGTGATGCAAACATGTCATAGCCACGTATATGGCTAAACCATATCGGGTTATCAGAAGCCCTACCAAAAGTATGGAAAAGTCCTTCTAGGTCTTTCTTTAACCGGGTGGATGTTGTTGTTGTTACGACCGTGTCGTTAGAAACTCTAGTGAGTGTGGCCGTGCCGCTTGAAATTCACAATTTCAGCCGCGTCGCTTGAACTTCTCTTGATTTGGCTACAGCTATCATGCAAACAAGATCTAAGACGCTGATTGGGAGCCACGAACCCTAAATCCAATAGTGTAGATTTGACATCTTTTCAAATGTCAAATCTACCTTTAAAACCACTACCAACTTCAGTTCTCTCTCTAACTTCTCATTACAGTTTCCTTTATCTCAAAAGTTCCTCTGACAAACTTCCATGGCATTTCAAGCTTTTTCAGTCCACTTTCTTCTCATCTCCGATCAACAATCCTTTTATCCAAGAAAGATTTCTTTATCCTTTCTATTAAATTTCAATTTCATGCTTCTTCTTTTACATTTGAGTTTTGCAATGTCTTTAGCGTGAATTTTTTTTCCACTAAGTTTTCCAAGTGGTATTTCTGGGAATATTTATTATGTTCTTCATGTTCATACGACTTTGATTCGTAGTTAGAGTTGAAATCCTTTGTTTTTATGTTTCCCCCCAAAACTTAGCCTTGAGTAGATTTGAAATCTTAGATTCGATGTTTCTAGCTCTAAGACCTACTCATGGAGATGGTAGAATTTTAGCCTCACCCATCCGATAGTACTAGCAATAGTAGTAGTGGTAGCGAGTGGTTGAGATGGATGGAAGAACATATTTATTAAACGTACTTAATGAAACCTCTAAATATCACCATCTCACAAAAATTTAAACATGTTAGGTTAAAAAGAACTACCAATTGAGTGATGGAATCAGAGCATACTTTATCTGATCGAATGAGGGGTGACGTGTCCGAGTTATAGTACATGAGTGTTGCTAAGAGTGGGGAGTCATTTGAGCGATGGATAGATCTATCCACCCCTAAGCCATCCTTGCAAGGGGAGGAGGAATAAGGAGATAATCTCGTTGAGGAACCGATCGATGGAAATAATGAGCAAGCTTCGCCAAGAGCTCAGTCAGGTGAGGAGCTTCCACATTAGTGGTACCGGTTAGGGAGAGAAAGATGACCCCTCATGTGAACAACATGGGCTCTATGATCCATAAACTTTGCATCACTCATGAAGCCATTATGTTTTATTAGCTCCAGCAATGTCACGTCCTTCTCCCCATGGAAAAGAAACGGGTGAATGCTCCTCCCCACGGCCACTTCACCGTGTACATGGATACATTACGAAGCGGCTTCAGATATCCCCTTCCCAAGTTGGTTTGTGATTTTTTGACTATTTGGGAAATTTTCCAAGTCGAGTTACATCCTAACGCATGGGTGGATGTGATGGGTCATTATCATTTATTTGGATATCGGCTTTGAGTTTAGCCCCATGTTCTTCCAGAAGTTGTGCAGCATCAAAAAGAACAAAGGAGAGGACCATTACCAACTGAATAAGCCACCCAGCTCAGGGTTCTACCATTTCTTTGGGAGGCCGAATTTGATGCACAATTTCAAAGAGTTTTGGTTTTACATCCACATAAATGAAAATCACCCCACATTTCCTATTGAGTGGTTAAGTGAGAAGCCAACTAATTTATCTAGGAAAGACTGTCGGGTCCAAGATCCTAGGGTGCAATTCTTCAAGGGCCTAAAACCCAATATGTGGAGGCTGAACACGGCCGTGTGGGTGTCAATTCAGGGTCACCACCTCCTAGCGCGTGATCCTGAAACTAACGAGATAGTTTATCTACAGAATCATGATCCATCGATTGGTACTTATCTTTTCATTTTTTGATTTTTATTTTTATTTTAGGCATGTCCACTCCTGAACAAATTGTTCCTAAACTTTCAGCCACCAAGAAGAAGGTGATGAGAAAGGAAAGGACCAAGGCGACCATAATAAAGGTAGGAGTAGTGAGCCGGCTTAAGGTGGGTGTGGGCTCTTCTACTCCCAAGCGCCATATGGCGGGGATCTTTAGTGATGCGTCTGCTATAAAGAAGTAGAAAACTATTCATGTATTCTTTGAAAAATACATCATTTTTTAATCCATCTCCATAGTGTATTCATCAGGCTTATTTTTATTTGTGTTAACTAATCAGTGTATTAGTCAGGTGGCTGAGATGACACCTAACACGACCAATCTCCACCAAAAACACACTAGTTGATGTTATTATCAGGGAGGTGCCAGACTCTGATTCCCGAGACCTTAGAGTCCAGTCCCTCCTCAAGGGTATTTTCCTCTTCCCATGGATGAGGTAAAGCTCAAAGTTGAGGCAATCATTGTTCTATCAACTGTCCTCTTCCTAGACCTCACTTTTGTAAGTGTTTGTTTGTATTTTTTTCAATTTTTTTCAATCTAGTTTATTTTTATCATTCATTTCTTTATGCTTTAGGTGATGTCAAGGATGAGTGAGCTAATCCACCGGGTTCGTAAAGACACCCAGTATGAGATGAGGTACAAAACATCTGTGGTGAAGGTCAAAGAGCTCAAGGCTAAGCTCACTATTACCACGCGGAAGGTGAAGGATGCGGAGAATGCCTGTGTGAGGATGAAGAAGGATGCGGAGAAGGAGGCTGAGATCACGAAGAAGTTGGAGGAGGCAATAGCCAAGATCATTGAGCTTGAGGAGGCTTTGGCCAAGTCAGAAGAATACAAGAAAAATACTGTGGTGATGGCTTAGGTGATCAACAACCAGCTACTTGAGTGCAGCTATCTCTACGGAGAGAGGGTGCTTCTTACGAGCCATGCTCTTCATCTAAACATACAAGATGAACTCATCATGGATGTGGACTTCCCAAGTTACGAAGACCTAGATGAGCACCAAAGAGAAAAAGAGCACCAAGAACTGGCTAATCGAGAGATGGATCTGGTTATCCTAGAAGGGGATGAGTGATAAGTGTATAATTACACTTATAATCATGTTATTTTCAATCATTAAACATTATGGTTTAAGTCATTTTTTACTTCATATAAAAGATTTCACATGGTATGTAGTTGTTTTTTATGCAAATGCAGAAACTAGGTAAATCTTGGAAGTAAAATGAATAAAAGTGGAATTCTATGCGAAAAGAGTGAAAAAGGTGTAAAAAGATGCGTGGAACTTAAGGAATTGGCAAAGGATAAAAGATGTCAAAGATCGATAGAAATTACAAAGAGGAATCATGTGAAAAAGGCATGTCACGATCGTGACACATATCGCGATCGCGACTCATTAGCCTTCACAATAGAAAGTTGCCAACCAAGTATTCATGGTCATGACATACATTCGCAGTCACGACCTTGACGGTTTTTGGTTAACTCTTCTCTTCTTTCAATCGCCTTATAAGAACCATCAATCGCCATCAACTACCAACAAAAAGACACCTTTTGGAAGTCAACCAATCATGAAAAGTGCCTTTCCATTGTGGATGAGGATGAATCTGTGCATCCAATAAAAATGATATGATGCAACTCTTCGCCAATGGACACAACTCTTCGTTTGGATAAACGCAACCCTTCACACTCTATAAATAGGGTTCAAAACTCAACAATTCCATAGTTCATGGTTATGGCATGATTAGAAAGCATTGAATGATAGTGTTCATGTATAGATAGAAAGTGTAATATCCAGATTTCACTACATTCAAAGTCTTAGCGAGAAAAATGTATAAGTGATTCGATTCCTATTTCGATCACTATATTTCTACACAAATTAAAGCATTTGTTGTATGAGTGTAATTGCAAAGCATTTATCAATAAAAGTTTTCATTCTTCAACATTCTATTATTCGAGATTCACAAAGAATAGCATCCTAGCGGAGGTTTTGTATGAGTCAAGACTGAATTCAAAGTAGACGCAGGAATTGTGGGAATTAACGACTCCCATTAAAGAGTGGATACGGTTTGATCAACTTTAGCTTTCACTTGCATACCTTACAACTTTACTTTGTTTTCTGCTTATACTTTCTATTTCGAAGTTTATGATATGTCTATGTGTCATAACGAGTAATTCGTTTTG
>CATIWQ010305902.1:0-18013 GCA_949673415.1 Euphorbia schlechtendalii
ACTCTAATGGAATTTAACAAAATAAATTTCCAAATTCTATGGACCTGGGCTGGGAAAGCCCAGATCTAATGTTGGGCGGTTGGAAGGAAATTTGTGGAGAGGAAAGTTTTGTTATGTGGGCTGGCCTAGGTTTCGGCCCAACTCATACAATTGCTGCTTAGGATAAGTGCCTGTCACTTTCCCTTTGTTTTTGAACGGAGGAAAAAGAAGAATCGAGTAACCCATGCTTCATCGGCCGGTTTTGAAATTCAACTCCCAGTCTCCCTAACGGCAAACGGCTACATTCTCTCTCTACTCTGCTCTTTCCTCCATTCCTATCAGCAACGTCTACATTTGTTGGCTATATAATGTGGAGCGTATTAGTTCAACTTACACGCTCCAGACGGTTAGACCATCTCTCCGTTTCCACTCTGCTTTTTCCTCTTCAATCGCTCCTTGCTCGCTACTCTTTCTCTCTCAATCGCTGTGTTTTTTTTGTTCAATTTTATTTGCGATGATGCACAATCAAGAAATACAGAGATAATTTCCATTCTCCAAACCCTAGTAATTTTAATTTTTTGCAGTGATCGTTTTCAAATTCTGAAATTTGTCGATTCTTTATGTTTTGATTATGTACTTTTTCTGTCTGTCGTTGGATTCAGGTTTGATTTAAGAGATTTTCCAGAATTAAGATTTTCATATCGACAAGTCCTTTGTTTGCTATTTTTATTCGACGTTTTTTTTTTATCGCAGCCACTGTAAGTTCCTCTTTTCTGTTTGCTTTATTAGAATCGGTTTCTTGAATTTCTGTTGACTATCGGCTGATTTGATTTTGTTTGTTGCAGCAGGGGTCGAGATGATTAAGATCGGCATCAATGTTAAGTTTTATGATCTGGTTTCGTTTTTGGGTATTAGGTCTGTTACTGTGGTTTGAATTGGGCTTTTAATTTTTAATAGAGTCTGTTTGGTTGCATGAGTCGCACTTCAGAAGAACGGATTTGAACGATTTCTTTAATTCTACTATTGTTGTATATGAATTTCCTCGGATCTTCAATTATGCAAGATTTCCTCAGATCTGTACGGCGATCAACAGTGTTCCGTTCTCCTGATAATCAAGACAACTATACCCATTCTTAAGCTGGTCATGGTTTATATGGGCATTGATCTTGGTTCCAGTGAACTTTTAACAGTTAAGCAGGTACTTTTACTCTCTTCACCATTTCCTTTTTTTGCTGCATTCCATCCAATTTTGGATATCTTTTAATTTAAGGTTAAGTTGTGCCTATTCAATTTGATTGATAAGATAAAAATAATTGTGTGTATTGGGTGAGTTCTTAGCCAGTTCTCTTTTGGGGGTTTTGCTCAATATGTGTTGAGGGTTTAATTTGAACCCTTTTTGGATATGAAGATCGTGAGCTTGTTGATTTCTTATTGTTTGTCCTCTTTTAAACACTGTAATGATCAAGTCAGGGTCTGCAATTGCAATTGTGTTGTTAGTTATGGTGGTTTTAGTTACAATAGTTTAACTTGCATTCGTGATTTGAGGTGTTGTAATTGTGCTTCATGGGAGAAGGCACATGTATGAATTGATTCCAATAAGTTATATCATTTTTTTTGAATGTCTGGAAGGTTTTTGCTCATCTCACTTTCAAACAGAATGATATTTTTATTTCTTAGAAGATTTCAGTTGTTTAGAATGCTTCAGATCTAGTAGCCGTTGAGTAACCTGGTGACAGAGCATTTAAATTTCAGTTTTTTCAGTTTACTGAAGCATGGTATCTTACTTTGTTCTGTGTGACTGTTATAAAAGTTCGTGTTTTGTATAACTGATTATAATTTATACAATAACTTCAACAGACATCTCATAGTTTTTGATTTCCATTTTTTGGTGTGGTTTTTATTTGCTCTGACAAATCATCCGAGGATCATGTAATCTTCTTTTGCATTTGGGATAATTGTTATTGATTTTACTGAAATATGTGACTCTTTTGGTTAATATAAGTAGGTCCATATAAAAGAACTTGAGGAGGAGGTGAAGCTTTTGAATAATCTCTAACACCCCAGTATTGTGGTTAGTGATAAGTCTATTTAATTACCTAAAAAAAGGTGATAAGTACTATCTTGCTTATTGTCAACAAAGAAAATGTGTTCTGAGAATGCCATTTTCCCTTTTAAGAGGTATTTGAGAACGGTTAGGGAAGAAAGCAGCTTCAATAACTGGTTAGAGTTTGTCCCTTTGTTAGGGAAATTCTGGCTTTTCCCTATCTGTTGTCCTAATTTCTTAAGTAGGTTATCAGATCGTATACAACACAATTTCTTAATATTTTCCTAATTTCTTAAGTAGGTTATCAGATCATAATCATATACAACACAATTGCTGCTCAGGCTGGAATATTTACACAATAATGTGATATGAAGGTGCTTCTTAATACCAATTTTCAATGATACTGGGTTTGAGAAAAGGTATCTATCCTAATCTTCAATTTTGTCAAATTTTGGTGGTAATTATTTATATTATCTTCTTTCAGGGGGCCAACGTCCTTGTTGATAACAAAGGATGTACTGATTTAGGCGCGTCAAAACTAGTTGTTGAGCTAGTATGCACCTGCCATGCTTCCTTTTCAATTCCACTGTTTTGATATTGATTAGAACATCTACCTATTTGATAGTGTATCGCCTATTGTTGATTGAGATGCTTGTTTTTACAGGCTATGATTTCAGGAGCTAAGTCTTTGAAGGGCACCCCATATTGGATGGCATTAGAAGTCATTTTGCAGATTGGGCATAGCTTGTAAGGACATTTCCTCTATGTATATGTTACATATGTGCTACATACTTTGTATGCTCTTTGTACATGAACTCATTTCTGCAAGATGTTACCGTCTGACAATAAGTAAGCAAGATGCTATTGCGTTTAGAGAGAGATATAGAGGCAGAGATGATGGATCCGATCAGAAAGAGATGGAAAGATCATGCACATGCTTATTCCTTCAATCCGCCCAAAAAATACATCATAAAGGTATATTGAATACTCAACTTCCTCTTTATAAATCTGATCAGCAGATCAATAATACTCTTAATAAAGTGATAGTAATTTGAATATATCTCTAACGATTTATAAATTAGGATTCGATTTTATGATGGTTCGAAATTATGTCTGGGATGGAAATATAATTATTAATATGGATATATAGATGTAAAAGATTGAAATTAACTATTCAAAATTTCATTTGTAGATGTCAAGATTGCAGAGTGTCGCCGGAGAAAATTCTTATTACAATTTTTCACCAAGTAAGTCAAGGCTTTGGAATCCCATTACAACTTTTTACCAAGTAAGTCAAGGCCTTAGAATTATAAGTATGATAGTAACCTTTCCCTGCTGCTGGGTTATGATTGTTTTGTTCTATTGCTGCTGTTGTTGATTTTATTTAATTGTTGACTGATGAAATTCGGATCCTGCAATCATGCTTAACAGAACCTGAAAGTGTTTCATTTGCAAAACCTAATGGCAAGGTTTTTGGTTCTTGCATTGTTGGCCATTTAATTGCCCATTGTCCCATCCAGGTAACCAAATTTATAAACCTATGGTACTTCTCTTTTTTCCTCTCTTTTTGTTTCGTTTCATCATTACGTTTCCCTGAAGAAATGGTATTTTTGAATGATTGTGCTGTTTTCCTATTTCTTGATTTTGGAACATCCATGAGCCTGAGCATGGAAAGGTATTTTATCTTTATTTAAATATAACACAATCTTTTAGCATTGGATATAAATCAATTGATTGATTCTAACTTTGCAGTACAATTTTGAAGGAAGATTTGACATAGATGAAGATTATACAAGATCAGGTTCTGTGTGCAACAGTCGTGATTTATTAATCTTCTTTTACATGGTAACTATTTGTGAATTAACCTATGTATCTTAACAGAAGAAGTAATAGGATGCTTACAATACCCTACCTCTGCTTGAAGAATACAGAAATTTATTGATTCTTCACAAATTCACCAATGTATCTTCATGGTTATGCTATCTGCAGCTGAAGAGGACACAAAGTCAGGTTCAACCAACTTCAGCCACTCCTTTTTCTTCAATTCATTATACTTTAGACCCTAAACGGCTCACAGCTCTGCCATCTGTAGACATCCCAACTGCTAGAGACCCTTGTGTTCAACCTTCTCCTCACAACTCTACAATTTGTGATTCTTCTTCCCCCTTTTGCCATTTCTCTTCAGCTCTCTAATGGCTCCTCTGATCTTTCTCTCTCTTATGCTGCCTTAATCCCTCTCCACTCTCCAATCTCTTACCTTTATCAACTGCACTGCTTCCCCTATCTGTTTCCCTTCAGATCTTGTCCTTTCTCTTCATTCTTTCACTTGTGTTCACTCTCCCAAATGACTCATCGGTGTTTGTCTCTCTCATTTTGTCAATCTCACTGATCTTACTGTAAGTAATTGTTTTTTGGTAATATGCATAAGCTTAAGTCTGCTACTATTTCTAATGCTAATGTCAATGGTTTGTATTGAAACGTAAAACAATATTTTTGAATTGTATTATATTCAGTTATTTGATGTTGCAGTACACTTTTGAATGAAGATTTGACATAGTGAAGTTTGTGTAGATTATACAAGATTAGGGTATCTATGCAACACTCAGGCTAGGTCCATTTATTCAGGCTGAATGCAATCCACGGATATATTTCTACTGTCATTTGATTTCATTTTAAAAGGCTGGATGAAATTTTTGAATGCCCAGAATTAAGTGTTGGTTTTGGAGTTGATCCCTTTCCTTATTTATGATACGATGACATGATGCCATCTTGAACTAGTTGTATTGTTTTAAAATCTTTTTCTTGTTGCCGTAAAAGAATGTGTTTCATTAGAAAGAGGTATTCAATTAAAGGAGGCGGTAATGTTCGAAGGATCGGTTATTGGTGGGTTATCCTTGACAATAGAAAAAAACATCGAGAAAGACCAATTTAAGCTCAATCTTCTGAATGGTAATTTGCTCTTTGTTTTTCTAACTTCTGCGATAATTGGGTGAATCAGCTTGTGGACATCATGAAGTGATCTTAAAATTTACTTTTTAAGTTTCGTGTATATTCGCAATTTAATAATCTTCTGGTACATGGTTACTATTTGTGAAATTTGCATATGAATCTTCACAGAAGAAGTATTGTTAGAGAATGCAGAACCTGTTCCTCATTTGATTATCTCCATTTGCCATTTGCTATTAAGCTGGCTATGCTAGTATATTACTACGTATTTCTTGGAGCTTATTATTATTATTATCCATGAGACTTTTTTTTTGTTTCCTCTCTTCATAAAATCTTCTGAATTTAGTTTTTTGTAGGCAGGGTTGGGAAGCTAAGCATAAAATTTTCAAGGAAAAAGCTTTGTTGGGACCACCCCATCATCATTTTTTTAGAAGATGTATGTGTCTCTGCCTTTCAGTGGGATGAGCATGGGGTACTGAAAGTTTATGATTTCTTTAAATAGTCACTTCACTTATGCAAGAAAAATTATTAAGGGCAATTTTGGTGCTCAAGGTTCCCACATTTTACGATTTCTTGGAAGGGTCTGGTCTCTGTTGAACTCTCCCTTCCCCCGCTTCCACAACTTATGCCTGCCACTTTTAGTGAGCAATCTTTTTGGTGATAAGTGTTAGGATTTGAAAATTTTGGGTATCTTTTTTTGTCGTACATGATCAAATTCATTATGTATTTTTGGCAGTGGAGTATGAAGCAGATAAGGCTCTCCTTGCTGCAGCAGAATTTGAAAAAATATCCAGACGCGTGTGCAATAAGTTATTAGATTTCACGTTCATGTTATTTTATATTCGTAAGTCCACATCTTAACATGCTCTGTTTTACTTTATTTTTTCAACTGGGTTAGTTACTATGTGCATTGGTACATTTCTTATTTCATAGATCTTGGATGAGGTCATATCTGCTATAAAATTATTCTAAATTAATGGCATATTGGTTTTATATGAAAATGAAGTTATGGTTTTTGATTCTTGCTGTCATTAATGATTTGATTTGAAAATCAATATCCTACTCATGCACTTTAAATCTGTTCCTGTTAATTCTCCTGATAATTAATCTAGGAAATCGTTTAAATCATATAACTGCTAAGGTGAAAATAATGATGCATTGGAGAAGAAGAATAAAATAGAAGAAAAGTAAATGATGATGGTTAACTGTAGTTGGTGTTGGTCTTCATGAGCACTAATAATAATATCGCAGTTCTCGTGAAACTATAAAAAATGTTTTTCTTTTATAATATTAATTCTTTTTGTGAGTTAGTAGAAGCTTTTCTTTTGGTCATCTATCATGTAGTTACATTAATTTTCTGGGCACTATATACATGAGCATGATTATGTACCAAATGTTTTGACATAGTGCAAATGTGGTTTTAACTGCTGGTAATTTTATTAATGTTTTCTTTTTATTTCCTATAAATACTTTGCTATTTTCTGTCTGTGTCTAATTTTGTTACCTCACAAACTGGTCAACAGGATTATAACAGCTTAACTCCTTTAAGTTACCATGGAGCTGTTGTTTTCATACTGCCATTTTTCGTTATCAGCAAAGCTAGTTACAAAAATGTTTCTAAGAAGAATCTGATTGTAGCAGATTGCAAAAAGGTTATAATTTTTTCATTTGAACTGCAACTTATAATGATACAGGATGATGATGATGATGATAATGTTTATTTTTTGGTTTAATTTCAGTGGATTCTAGAGTTGAAATGTCATGCATCTGGTGTCCCAATTTTTCTTGTTTTGACAAAGCCTGGTAATTTTTTCCCTCCATTTTGATGTACTTGTGTCAATAATTGGTCTGCTGTGATCATTGTAGTCAAAGGCGCGCCTTAGGCGCTAGGCGCACTAGGCGAGGAGGCTGGCGCCTCCTAACCCTATAGGCGGTGCATATGACAAAGGCGTGCGCCTTTGTATGTGAGGCGCTAGGCGCAAGGCGCATATAAGGTGCCAAAGAAGTAGTTTTAGGGTTATTTGATTTTATTGTTTTTCTTTTTGTTTTTCCCTTGTGTTCTTTCCTAATGCAGCAAGCAGAAATAGTTAAAATATTATATCATGTGACATGTCATGCGAAATAATGTGAATATTTCAGTCCTGTTTCAGAGTTATTAAGTTATTGATGATATTATGAAAATATGTCAGGCTTTCAGCCCGTATTTCCAGCAGTATTTGGTTTATTAAGTTATTATGTTATTGTTAATTTGTTATTAAGTTATTGTTGTTATTTTTATTAATTACACTCACATAAACACTGCCTGTTTCGAATCAGAGTTATTATGCGGATTTCCAGCCCATATTTCCAGCTGTATGTGGTTTATTATGTTATTATGTTATGGTATTGTGCACATTTCAGTCCTGAGTCCTGTATTTCCAGTTTCCAGCAGCATATTATAATTAGTTTTAAGTTTTAACTTGTATACAGTGAGTCAGTTACACAGTTTTTGTAATTTCAGATTACAAATTTCAATACATAGTCTGTTTACTATCATGATTTGCATTTTTATCTGCTGCATGTCAGTTTATTAGTGAACTTTGACTTGATAAGAATTAGTTTTATCATTATGAACTTTGAATTTTCTTTTCAGTTATGTGAAAAAAATTTTAATTTAATTTTTTTTAGTTCATGCATCTAGTTTGCGCTTTTTGTGCGCCTTCGCCGTCGCCTCTCGCCTAGGCAACAGGACCCCCTGTGGCCTTGGGTGCGCTTAGCGCCTTGACTACTATGGCTGAGGCGAGGCGAGTCAGAGCTAGACCGCCTCTCCGACCTCAAGGCGCTGCGACTTCAAGAGGCGACGCCTAAGCGAGCGCCTCGGGGCTGGTATTGAGGAGCTCGACTCAGCGCCTTATTGAAGAGGCTAGTAAATTTGAAATTAATCAGGAAAAAAATTAATTGAAAAAAGTAAATGTGCTTGCTTTTTATTAGGTCTTAATTGAAAGAAAACACAGAACATGGCAAAAAATTACTAACGTCCATGTTTAGAATTGATTTAGAATAGGAGATGACCTTTTTATCATATTTTATTTAAAATAATAAAAATTAAAATGGAAGGGAGAGAATGGAAAGGAGAGAAAGTAGGTATTTAAAAATAAATGAACTTCCTAATTAGAATAGGAAATGTCATTAATTTTAAATCGCAATTATCAATTTAAGAACAAACTGAGAGAAGAAAGTTACGTTCAACATAAATCTCCACCGTTTCCACATTTTATATCATTTCCAAATTAAGTATGGGGATGAAGTTGAAAGTGATAAGTAAATTGATGGAGAAGAGGAAGAAGAGGTTGCCTCATGGTGTAGGAGATACTTATCTTAGTTCAGATGATAATGAATAGTAATAGCTTTTGAAATAATAGCTTATTAATTTTAATTTGAGAATTTTATTCTGTTTTGAGTTTAACTTAATAGTTTTTCACATTAAAATGTTGTCTGATTCTAAATTACTTATTTTCGAAGAATATTTTTGCGGTTATTTATATAGATATATATTTTCTTAACCATGTAGCGACTCATTTCGATGAGGCGAGCGCCTTTGTGGCGCCTCCAGCCTCAGGCATTTTGGAAGTATAGTGCCTCGAGGGCGCCTAGCGCCTTTAACAATACTGATATAAATAATGTAAATTGACGAAAATTTTATTTTTCTTTCAACACTTGGGATAATTTTTATTCTTGGTTGCTGTGTTTAAGGTTTATTACAAAAAATATCTTGATCTCGTAGAAGATAAACAATTTTAAACTATGATGACAAGTAAACACTTGAATATTTTTTATTAGTTTTTATATTAATCAAATAGCAGCATAATTAAGTTTTTTAGTTATTGCGCCTAAAGTGTGCCTTGCGCCTAGGCTCCAGGACCCCTTGGCGCCTAGGATGCACCTAGCGCCTTGACAACTATGACTATATGTTTTGTGCTTCTCTATTCCTCGATAATACCAATAACCAAGTCTTAATCTCACTTTAGGTGGGTCAATAGTGTTACTTTTTGAGATTGAATGATTAGTGTTCAATTCATTTGGGTTGTCTCCAAGGAATCTCATATGTTAACTTTGAGGACATGAGAAGAAAACTCGAACGTCCTTATAACCTTTTGTCTATCTTGTTTTTCACATGCTAGAGTTGAATTCTCTGAACTCTTATATATTATATCATTTAACTACATCTTTGTTGTTCAGGATGTTGATGTGAATTCTAGTTATGGTCTAAAGCTGAAGTTATATAAACATTGGTTGGATGTATACAAGACATCTGGGGGAAAAGATTTTTATTCATCTAAGCAGAGATTTTTCTTCTCCCTCTGTAAGCCTCTAAATATTGTCAAACATAATTTTTTTGGCTACCCTTGTTTGTCATCTTGACTCTCCTATCGACAGATGTAT
Organism: Euphorbia schlechtendalii; assembly: GCA_949673415.1. NCBI lineage: Eukaryota > Viridiplantae > Streptophyta > Magnoliopsida > Malpighiales > Euphorbiaceae > Euphorbia > Euphorbia schlechtendalii. The sequence goes on from CATIWQ010305902.1 coordinate 9,392, forward strand.
TTTTGCTTATCGATCTACTGATGAACTTACAGAAAGTGAATCTGTTCAGGATTTCAATAATGGCTTTTACAATATACCTATTATGTAATTGTTTTGAAAAGTTAAACTTGAAGATTTTTTTGTTTGTTTGTCAATTTTAAACACTTATTTTTGCTTGTCATGCTAAGAACTTGAATTACCTTTAATGCATCTCTACTCATGTCTTTATCTTTTCTCAAACTGAAACAAACAATGATCCGAGTATTTTTTTTTACCTTTTATTATTTTCTAGGCAACAGCTACAGGGACATACTACACTGCAATAAAAAACCTTTTTATCTTAAAGGACAGGAAGAAGACTCAAGTATCATGGATGCGTACATTATGCATTTTGTTAGTATCGATAAATCTATTCCTTGATATATTTGATATGGTATAATTTAGGAAAAATTCAAGTTCTAATAAGAAAATAAAATAATCGTGCAGCTGAATCACATTTTCTTGAGTAGAGATCTTTTAAAAAAGAATGATTCTAAACTGGCCAAGAATCAAGAGGCTGCTGCTGCTGCTGATACACTTGCTGATGATGGTTTGCTTGATCGTGGTTTTACTCGTCCAAAGGTACTGTGTAAAAGGTTCTTCTGATCTGCTTTGTAGGATTGATTGAATTATGGGTTTTCTATTAAGGTTTCCCTTGTTTAGTTATTTTCATGTGAGGTACCCACTACAAGCTATACTGTGCTTATGTGGTTGCTCTATTGATGTGCCAGTTTTCTTTATGGATGTTTGTACATTGTCTCCATAAATTTACTTGCTTAAGTTGATGGGCATGCTTCTCAAACTCTTGAATAACATTTCTTTTGTTTCTCCTTAGCCGATTCTCTATCTTTAAATTAAATATTTCCTGTTGAGGGTACGTAAGTAAAAGTGATATGAAGCATATCATAAAGGGTGAAGGTTGGCCAAACCTGCTTGTGTTTTCAACTTATTGTGTTGAAAATGCGTGTGGAAGCTTACAATTGTTAAAAATTTGCTATGTAGAGATTTATAAATAATGTATGGGCCTCGGGTTTTGCATTCTGTGTTTGTGATTAACTGGTTATACTTGCACCAAGTAATGTCTGTTCCACTACTTTTATGTCCCTAAAATAGCTTTGTAATATAATGAAGCATGTTAGCTATGAAATGTTCTTGCTATTTGTCTAGCAAACTATGATGGTTTAAACATGAAACATCTTGATTTTGAGGATACCTTTGGACGAGATTCCCTTATAATTCTTATTTAAGTGACTAAGTCTAGTTAGTTGTGTGAGAAAAACTGCTAATATTTTTGTAATGAATGATATAAGTTCTTGAACTTTGTGCTCTCTTTTCTTATTTGAACATGTGCTTTTTCCCGACATTGGGCCATCTTTGCACATACTATAATTCTAGTTTAAATGCTGTATCACAGGTTTTGATCCTCTTGCCATTTAGAAATATAGCTCTTCGACTTGTTAGGAGGCTAATTCAACTTACCCCTGAAGCTTACAAGGTATACTTTGTTCATTAAAATATTTTTGAAATTTGCAGACTCCTTGTGTCAGACAGGTATGACTTAGTTATATTGTTTGGCTGACATGCCTTGAAATAACAACTTTTGCTAAGTCAATAGACTACTATTGATTTGTCTTCATCGTAGATTGAGGTTTGTTGAGATTTTCCTCCATAGATAACCTAATGTCTTTGTTTGATTTGATTTTTCTTTTATTGTTTTATATACTATCATCTCACCCATTTTTGCATGGAAAGAAATTATATAACCATTTTAGATGCTTTCCTTGTTTTATGAAAGTCCTTAAACCCCCCGATTCTCTTTTCAGCTTTACATTTATTCAAACCCACCATAGTTCTAGAAATTGTGTTTACCCCTGGATTTGTTCAAAAATTATTGCTCCGCCTCTTTTGATTTTCAGTGTTTAACTTGTTAGCCTTTTCTAGAAATTAGAATAAAACAAAAACCGATATCCTTAGTTAGACTTATTTACATTTTTTATATATATTTCTGCAGACTGATGCGCGTAACAAGGACTATGACATTTCCTTACACTCATAACTACTTTTTTATTTTTTTTTTCTTTGGTTTGATTTCATTTGATGTATTATATCAATGCAACTATGATTATGCTTATCAAGGTAAGAGAATGATGATTTGAGAATTTTTTTTTTGCAGTTATAAAACTACCCTCCTATATTGGTGTTTGATTATGCTTATACATAAATTTGCAAACATGATTTTTGTAAAATTTCTCTTACCTTGTATATTTAACCTCCATAGATGATTGTTTGTCTCATTAACAATATATTTTTATTATTCTGTCTTTTATTATAGGTAAATGTAGAACATGTTGATCGTTTCTATAACGAGTATGGAAGTCAAGAAGATGAAGATGGTGATAAATTTGCTCAAAGTGATGAAAATTTGAAACATGTGAAGTCTTCAAAGCCACTTGATCATCAAACACTTTTTAGTGGGAATTATGACGATGACTTCATGATAGGCATCAAGTTTACAAGGTAAATTCCCTTCTTTAGCATTGCTGCTATAATATGGTTTTTAGTAGCAGATGGGTTTTCAATGTTCTAACATTAATAGATTGTTGTATTTTAGGGTCTAAATTTTGTGTGTTATGGTCTGATCAACGCGACTTATAAAGTTACTTTTTAATCTTATTTATTTCCGATGTTGATTCTCAACATCTCCAACACCTTAGTTCAGGGGCACAATGCGTGTATGTTATGGGTGCACAAAGGGTGGCATTTGTAAAGATGATAGTTTGTATTCACATCACATGTAAAATCTAAGGTTTTGTATTCGCAATATTTTGGCCTTGTTCTTTTCTGCGTGTTTGCTTGAACTTTTAAGGTCTTTAGCATTTTACAAATGTTCATCCGTTTTGCATTTAAGTAAATTATTTTTTCTTGAACATGTCTTAGTATTGCAGCATAGTAAGAGTAAGAATCAATTTGCATATCTTTTTCTGGCTTTTCCATTCACAATTCTTTTGTTATGTTGTAGGAAGAGCATAAAGTTATACAGTGACTTTTATTCCTCAGACATGATTGTTGCTTCTCCTCTTTGCCTACACCGTGTAAGCTTTGAAATTCCCATTTCTTTTCTAATTATATAATATGGAAAATGTTTGGCGCAAGTATAGGACTAGTGACTAATTAAATAGTGGGATTAATCTTCTCTGTGATCAAGGATGAACATGATTTTAAGTGCCTATTTGAGTCAATGTCACTAAAGGATTTAGTTCTTACATTTTTATTTTGGTTTATGGGGCTAAAATATATATCAAGTGATACTGTTATGGCTTAATGTAATAAAATGGGATATTATAAAATACAAGTGGATATTCATAAAAAAATAAAATAGTTAAATACTTGAATTTGGCACCCTTAAGTTGAAGTAAAAATATAACTAATGCATAAACTGAAAGACACTAAGTATTTCGTTTATGTCAGTATTCTACTCCCTTGACCAATAAAAAGTTACAAAACTTTTCTTTTATACTTTATTGAGACAATCAATAGTCAATTAAATAGGAACACAATGCTAGTCAGCATTTGTTTACCAACACAATATCATTGAATTTATTACAAAAATTTTGGAGTATATGATGTAATTGGTTAAATTCAATCAAGAATTGTATCGTACAGAAAAAGAGCAGATAACAGTTAGAATTTTTTTCCTTCTTATCCTATTCCATAAGCTTCTACATTACAATGTGGTCATTGGGGATTAACGACATTTTCTTGTTGTCAGAGAATTGAAAAGGCTGTGGAGAATAAAGAATTCGATGTTGATTTTCTTTCTTCTATAGAGGTAATAGTTCTTTTATATGTTGACTTGAACTTAGATGTCTTTATATCATCTCATCTTGTTTTCTTATTGTAAATAGCATATGCTTGAGCCAATCTAAAGCTTAATGTTTTATTGGGTTGATCAGGTTCTTCTTATCGATCATGCAGATGTTATAGCAATGCAGGTAGATCAAAAGATAGTGATTCGATGTTTACAATTTACGGCTTATTGCTTTCTTTATTTACTATCTTTCCAACATGATTTTAAAACAATCTCCAGAATTGGGCTTTCCTCACAAGTGTTGTTGAACATTTAAACTGTATACCTTCTAAACAACATGGGACTGATATTATGCGCATAAGAAAGTGGTATGTTATCTCTTCCTATTGTCTCAGTGTTTCATTACAGAGGATGCTAATGATAGTTTTTCACTATGTTTTCATGCTTATGATTAATATCAGTTGAAATCAACAAAAATATGTATGCATTCATATGATTATTTGTAAAATTCGCCTTCATCTTTTTTCTTGGAGTTTTGGTCGTGTAGATTGAGGCCCACGTGACTTCAAAATGTTATTTGGTTACATATTAGTAAGTCATGACAGATTATTAACATGTTTCTAACAAGAAGGTATTGATTAATTAGCTTATACGCTGTGTGTCTGTAGCATATTTATAGGGCTTCCAACTGAACATTTGTTCATCCTTTGCTTTACATACAATATTTCTGCCTATATATAGGATGGAGTTATTTTTACTTAAATTAATTTTTTGTAACTTTTTTTCTGTTATCGTTGGTGTAATTGGTCACTGGTGTAGATTTAAAATGCTGCAACAGAAGTTGAAAGGAGAGATCTTCAAACACATTATAATTGCCATTCCTAGTTTATGTTCTTGAGATGTCATCTCAAAAATGTTTCATATTTTCAGGTATTTGGATGAACGTGCAAGATTTTACCGGCAAACAATCATTTTAGGTCATTATGTGAACCCAGGTAGGTAGTATGCTTGCTATTTTTTCCACTATGACTTTTAATAGTTTTATCTAATTAACCAATATAGAAATTATAGATTTATAACAGTGTTCTATTTTTTTTGTCTTGACTTCAATGCATCTAGCTTAAAAATAAAATTCTGTTCAATTCAATATGAAATGGTGCTTTCCTGTTGACTTGTCTTGTTTTGTTGAACTCTGATAATAGTTTATCATATGTTGGAGTTAAGGTTGTACATATCCAATGTAATTAAAAGCGTTAGTTGCTCTCAAGGCACTATAGCTTAAAACTGCTTGAGGTGCTACAAATTTAAATTTAACAAAAATTAATATAAATAAGTAAATTTCTATATTATGTTCCACTTGTTCATTTTTACATATAAAATGCAGATAAGGTGTTTGTGTTCATTCATCTGCATTTTGTTTTCTCTTTTATTTATCTTTTATGCATACAAGGATGCACTTAACATGTATCTTACATGCTCAACATGAGTTGATTATTCATTTCATTTACTTTCTTTCTTCAGATGTAAATGCTTTATTTAATCACCAGTGTGTCAACTACCAAGGAAAGGTGTGTTTGTTCTTCCCTTTTTACCCCTAGGCTTTTCTCATGCATATGAATTATAGGAGGAATTCAGTGCCCTCAGGCTTTTATGGTTCGGGCTGGATTGTGTGACAAATAGTGCCAATTGTCTGAAATGCTATTGTAATTTGTCAGAAAATCTTGTTCACACCTTCATTTATTTCTTCTTGTGATCATTGACTGATTATCATAATTAAAATATTTTCAGGAAACTGATACTGTGCATCTTAAATTAAGAGCTTGCTTGTATTAGTTAGTAGTGGATGTCTTGAAAGAGCATTAAAAATAGATGGCAGAAACTTTGAATAATGTATAATGATAATGAAGCTTAATGAAAATAATGTATAAAATAAATATAAAACTTTATAATAAGTTCCAGGCATAAGGTCATGCATATGGAAGAGAATCACAAATCATATTTAATAATTGATTGCATTTGACTGTTTTCCAGGTATAATTAGTAGCTTCAGTAATCAAAGAATTTTGTTCAAATAGTGCTAATTAGAATCAGCATCTATACAGCCAAACAAGATTTTATAACTCATCTTTAATAACTGACCAGAATTACTATTATTCCCTTCACGGCTTCAATTTCTGTATGTTGATACAATATAATTTGTTATTTACACATGAATCAATGCTAGGTTTGTAAGTGTGCAAATTAGAAACTAATGGCTGTTGTTCATTTGGATCGGTTTGTTCTGTTCTCTTGCATGTAAAGAAAGAAATACTTATCATCTTGCAATATGTTTACGCAAATACTGCAACTCATTTGTCCCATTTTGCAAAACCTTGCTGTGTTATTAATTCCTCAAATGTAATGTACAGGTGAAGTCAGTGTGCGAATACAAAGGAGTTCTTTCAAAAGTCTTACTGCCAGTGCGACAGGTATCGTTGCTTTCTGTATTCCATATTATTAAATTAGTAGTTACTTCCTACTTGAAAGGTTGAGATGAGTGGAATTTCTCTATATATGCATTGGTGATTTATTTTTAGCGGTACCAAAAATATTGCATATTAATTATGAAAATATTGTTGAGAAACGGAAACATTCATTCTTGACTTTGCTCAAGTGCTTGTTGGTTTGGCTCTATTACATGCTTAGGGCTAGTTTGGCTGTGCTTTCCCAAGCTAGTTTTCTGAAAAGTTCCATTTTCAAGCTTTTCCTTGAAGCAGGAGAGTTGATTTTGGAAAAAACAAGTCAGACTGTTCCTAATTAAATAGTATGAAGGATCAAAATGTGTTGTTCAAAGCAAATTATTTAGTTTTTTAAAAAGTTTGTGAGAGCAACTTATTGGGACATTAGCTTGAAAAGCAATGCCAAACAGACCCTTGAACTGCTCTTGTAACTCAAGATCAACAAAGCTTGGTGACATTCATGTTAAAAATGTTGCTAGCAGAGATGGCAGATTGCACTGACACTTATTTATAGAAAATGAATTTGTGGATATTTGTATATACACTAATGGCTCGTTTAGTTGGCGGAATAGAATAAAATGGAATAAAATAGAAAATGAATGCAAAAGCATCAAATGTGATACATGAGTCCGACATCGGAGGGAATATCTCTTCCTAGTTATCACAGGAATCTCGGAATTGCTATTCCTCTTTGAAATGAAGGAATAGACAAGTGAAATTTCTTGTATATTTGAAATGAAGGATTATCTACCTAAATCCTAATCATCTAAGAATGGGATGTGCTTCTGGCTAAGTAGACAAGTAAACATAGTTGTTTCTATTATATATCTTCATTTTTTATGTTTCTAAAAAATTCAGTTTGTGAAATTCTGATGTCTGCAGAAAGTTATCCTACTATAATATGGAATTTGAACCATTATTAACTGCTTTAACCATTTTTTTATTATATCTGGAGACTTGAGTTTGATTAAAACTGTTTTTATATTGATGTCTTATATTCTTGTTGCAGATATATGAGCGGTTTGATGTGAAATCGCCAGTAGATGCTGATAATGCTCGTCTTGAATATTTTACTAAAATGGTTTCCATCTCTACTACTTTTCTTTGCAAACCTTATTTAGTTGATAGAAAGATATAGGGCAATGTCCTGGGGACGTAACATTAACATTATTATCTGACAGCATTTTTATCCCCATTCTGGGCAAACCATGAAACTACTGTTTCTTATAAACTAGAAAAGGTGTTTTAAAAAAAGATGCTCTCCATGGACTCTGGATATCAAATTTCAGCTTGTAACAATGTGGACAGTATGATTTATCATGGATTTGGAAAATGTGCTATAGATTACATTTACATATATATTGGAGTTGGACATTACACCCTTCCGTGGCTAGATAATATTCTTGTTCGGCGAAATAGGATTATTTAACTAAACCATTTGATTGAAGCGTGCATGACCAATATGATAGAACCACACATGATCCGTTGCTGTTCTTTTTTGGCTGAATGCATCGATAACCCCCTGAACTTATCCCTAATTGCTCATTTACCCCTGAACTTTCAAAAGTTTGACCCCCTGTTTGCCCTCCCTCAATGCCATATGTTAGTTTTTGGTTTGTTTAATTTTTCAAAGATTCATTTTCGCTCTTCAGCTAGAAGCTGACACATGGTATTGAATGTGCAAACTGATGCAATTTTTGCAAGTTTAGGGGGTTATTTGAAACTTTTGAAAGTTAAGGAATCATGGGTAAATGGGCATTTAAGGACAAGTTCAGGGGTCCCAATGCATTAGGCCTTCTTTTTTCGTATAATCATGAATTCATGATTGAGGGGATATATCATATATGCATCATTAGTTTCAGTTAAGGTGAGCTTTTGCTTGAAAGTTAGCACATGCTTTTGCTCTCTACTGATCCATGTTGGAGTCTTTGTGATTTTAATTGAATTTTGATTTTTCACATTTTGTTGTCAAACATTAAGATAAAAGTGATGGTTTTATTTTACTGATGCAGGTGTTTCCAAAGATAAAAGATTCCGTTCAGGTATTTGTTTTTATTTCATATACCAGGACCCATAGTTGTTAGAGGCGCTAGGCGCTAGAGGGCTAACCTTGCCCGAAGGCGAGGCGAGAGGTGAGGCGAGCGCCTGAGGTACATGAGGCGCCAAAAATTTACAAAAAATATTTTTCTTACAAAGTGAAGTTATATGCAATAACATAACAAAAAAGAACTAAGAGAATAGTTAGAGGTACATGTACATGTAAAATTGACATATTACATTAAGAATATATAGTCTTGA